>OZ038477.1:5841820-5926820 GCA_964036315.1 Acanthosepion esculentum
AATGTAGCCGTCTCTTCTACTCCAATAGCTTCATATCTCGCACCTCTCGCCTGTGGAACTCCCTTCCTTATTCCTGTTTCCCTGAAAACTATAATCTCCGACTATTCAAATGTAATGTCAATCGACATCTCCAGTTGCCTTGATCTATCCACTATCCTTCTCCACTTCCTTTCCTCTATCACTCTTATCTGCTCTCGCTCCAAATCTTCTGTAACCTCTTGCGTGCTAGTGGCTTCCCGCCTTGCTTGGAGTGAAATGCTTAAAAAAAAAATATTCACTACTCGGCACAGGGAAACAAAAATTTTAAATGAACATTTCATTCATAAATTGGCTTAATTAATGAAAGTTTTACAAATAGATGCCAACTTGTTGAAGGCTAAGTAAAATGGAAATTTCAAACACTTTCCTACACTATATAAGACGATATTCCAAAACAGAAATATTTTTGATATGAAAATCAAAACAATCCTCGAATAAGAGAACAGTAATGAAGGACAGTTAATGAAATAAACTTTTTTTTAAATCAATAGGGAAATTAGTTTTTTTTTTAGTTTTTTTTTATAAGCGTTTCAGCCCAAGCAAGGCGGGAAGCCACTAGCCAAGACATCTGGAGACGTCGATTGACATTACATTTGAATAGTTGGAGATTATAGCTATCAGGGAAACAGGAAGAGGGGAGAGTTCCACAGGCGAGAGGTGCGAGACATGAAGCTATTGGAGAAGTAGAGACGGCTACATTTAACAGTTTTGACAGTGAAAGGGTGTGAGCTAGATGTCAGCCTAGTAGAACGCTTAAATTCATGAAGTTTAGGAACCAGCGAAAGCAGCTCCTCGGAACATTTACCATGAAAGTATTTGTAAAAAAAGACAGAGGGAGGTGACGGCACATCTGTGAGAGAGCGACTGCAGACGAGATGCCAGATCAGGGCCAATTACGTTGCATATCCGTCTCTGGATCTTATCAAGAACCTTTAGACAAACCTAAGGGGTACCAGACCATATATGGCAGCAATACTCCATGCAAGGGCGAATGGTTGATTTGTAGATTTGAAGGATCGACTCCAGTGAGAAAGATTTCCTGGCGCGGCACAGGGTGCCAACTTTCCGTGAGTTGGACGAAGCTATTGACTCAATGTATTTGTTCCATCTCGGGTCAGCAGTCAATGTTAGGCCGAGTAGTCGCAAAGAGGAACTCTCGAGAAGTTGAGCGTCAGACATTCTAATGGGGGTGGGCACGGATGGTTCTCTGTGGTGAGTAATAGAGAGCAGTTTTGTTTTTGGGACGTTATAGTTAACCAGCCAATTCCTGCCCCAGTTCACAAACGATTGGAGGTCCTTTTCAAGACGAACGGCCAGGTTAGTTTTATCAACAACGCTAGATTTGTTTTTGAGACAGGAGTAAATTGTAGTGTCGTCTACGTGGATGCCTACTTGGGAATCTATGACGTCAGGAAGATCGTTCATAAAGATAAGGCACAGAGTAGTGCCTAGGATGGGGCCTTGGGGAACACCTGCGTTCGTGGGATAGGAACTGGAGGAGAATACACGGTTTGACAGGAATGATTGTATTAAGTCAAACACTCGAATTGAAATTCCATAACCCTGAAGCTCGCGAAGAAGGCCGGTATGCCAAACCGTATCAAACGCTTTGGAGATATCTAGAGCCACGGCACGAGCTTCTCCGTTATTATGAAGAACTTGGTAAACAATTTCAGTGATGACCGTAAGCACATCAGCTGTAGAACGGGCAAAGCGGAAACCATATTTCTTGTCGGAGAACAGATCATGGGATGTAAGGTGCTTAGCCCCTTCGGCGTTGATTAAAACTTAAGAATTATATTGCCTTGAAGTAAATAATATATAATACAGATATTGAGCTTTTAGTGTGTGAACCGCGCCCTCTCGAGTGGTTTACACACACTGATACCTACCGGGCACAGTATCATGGCTATGACTAGCTTGGACCGACTCTGACCAGCTAAGACTAACTCTGACCAGCTTGGACCGACTCTGACCTGCAGACCAGCTCTGATCAGCTTGGACCGACTCTGACCAGCAGACCAGCTCTGATCAGCTTGGACCGACTCTGACCTGCAGACCAGCTCTGATCAGCTTGGACCGACTCTGACCAGCAGACCAGCCCTGATCAGCTTGGACCGACTCTGACCAGCAGACCAGCTCTGATCAGCTTGGACCGACTCTGACCTGTAGACCAGCTCTGGTCAGCTTGGACCGACTCTGGCCAGCAGACCAGCTCTGATCAGCTTGGACAAACTATGACCAGCTAAGACTAGTGGCCCGAATGAAGGCACTCTGGTCCCCACTTTAAAAACCGACCTAGTGTCGCAACCTGACTCAACCTGTTGCAACCTGTCGCAGGTGTGTGTGTGTGTGTGTGGGGGGGTCAAGTAAATAAAAAGTATGTAAATTGTAATCGAGTAGTTTGTAACACCCTATTTATCATTTCTCAGTTGCGTCTCTGTCGTTGGGCAGAGTGCACTCAGGGGCGATTCCGTCAAAGGATAGCGTCGCAACCGAGGGAAATTATACTGAGATCGTTTGTATTTTTTCCGATTATCCTTTCACATAGGGTAGGCAGATCGAAGCTGTTTTCTGAGTGTTGTTATCTTCTTGAAGCCTTCTATCCCAGTTTGTTGCTGCTGCTGTCATGTACCCAGTGTAGTTGTTACTTTTTAAGTTACTACTTATACTGACTATTTCTTCTTTATATGTCTCTGAGTTGCCTCTTATCACTTTTACTCGATGATGTAAGCAGCGGCCGATCCCTTTCTTTACACTGCGTTTTGGTGGTAGGACTCGAAGTTAGGGTAGTGTCCAGTGAATGTTGGCTTGCGGTATACAGATGTCTTGAACCCATGCTCTTTTCGAGATATTAGTAGACCCAAGAATGTTCTTTTCTCTCTCCATTGTGAACTGTATTGATGATCTTACTGAGTTCCCATTGTCCAATAGTAGCTGGACCTCTTCCTAGTGTGACCAGAGTATAAAGGTGTCATCTACGTATTTCAGCCATAGAGTTGGTTTTAGTGATGTGGATTCTAATGCCATTTTGCTATTGCTGGGGGTAATGGTGAGCCCATTGCTAAGCCTTCATCCTGCCGATATATGTCTGATCCCATTCTGAAGTGTGTTGTTTGTGTACAGAAAGTCAGCATCTTCATCAGATTATTTATTAGTATACTGATACGTTCTCCTAGGGATGAGTCCGAAAATGTCTTGGGTTTGTTGTATTTATCATATCTCGATGGAAACAAGCTTTCTTTCAAAATCCGATAATTTTTATTTCTGTAAAAAATACATTCCGGTTTGAGAAAATATCGAATATTTTTATTAGGTATGGGCAAAGTTAAAAGCATAAAACTGGTTTCCAACTCAGTCGCTGCTTTTTCCAAACGTTTATACTATTGAGGATCGAACTCACTACAAAATCTGTTGGGCTGTCATACTAACTTGTTAACCATCACCCTAATGCAAACTGGTCAGTATAGAAAATAGATGTGAGTCGATTACAAAACCATACGAGAAAGGCATTTACAGAGGAAAATAGATTGTCTTATTACTTGAAAATAATTCTTTTAGAAATAAATAATTTCCTACGAAAAGAAAAATGTTTAAATTTTCAGATAAAAAATGTTTAAATTTTCAGATAGAAATCAATTGTCTTTAAAGAAAATGCTTTATATTTCAAATGAAACTAAAGCGTCTACTATAAGAAAAGATCCTTCTTTAAAAGTAAACATAAATGTATTACATAAATAAGTTAATTTAGAAGTAAAAGACTATTTTATGAATGAAAGAACACGCTTATTATTCAAGAAAGAGACTTACAAAACACTATCGACTCAGAATATTTACAGGCAAAGTTTGCAGTAATTAATTCCAGTTTGGAAGAAACCAAAAATATTTTCGACTTTCTAATCTTCCAAGTTTGGTAGAAAAGACCCTGGTTAATAAAGCTGACAAGTTTCAGATTTCTTGAAGACACTCATCTAAGCAAGAAAGAGATGAACAGCGATAGATTCATTTAAGAAAGATCTGTAGACTATCAAATATGACTTGACTTTGAGATGCCTAACCGGGGATATATCCGCGTAAAAACACTAACCTAAATATGAAAGTATGAGAAATAAAAATAAGAAAACCGGTTCGTTAACATTGATTGACAACCTTTTTTTTCTTCTAAAAGGTAAAGAATTAGTGAAAAGGGCCCTGTAAATTATATGCACTTACAATGGGAAAATGTCTAGGCTTAATCTAAAAGCTAATATACAAAATATTGTTTTTAGACTTTCATATTTGACTATCTGTTTGCCTATTATCAAGTAAAGATTAAAAAAAGGAGAAAATAATTAAAAAAACGTATTCTAAATTTTCGCTAATCTCAAGCCAGATAATGTCAGAAATAACTAGCTTTTTGAAAGTGACCAGGACCGTAGGGACAAAGGTTAGTGTTTTTACGCGGATATATCCCCGGTTAGGCATCTCGAAGTCAAGTCATATTTGATAGTCTATAGCAACAAAAGCTATATAATGAAACCACATTCATTTTAGGATCAATGTCACTTCATCTATTGTGCTGCTAGACATTGTGATCACGGTCTGGATTGATGGGTGGCTGGACCCATTTCCTCGCATATAACTCCTAGGACCGAAGACTGAATGGACATGAATGTTCACAATCACATCACCTCCAGCTTGTACCTACTCAGTTCTTCTGTTTAGAATTCTCTGTCCTAGTATGCCTTGAACGTTGTAAAGTTCGAGACCAAGAAACTTACGCCTTTTCCTCCATAGCGCGCACAACTGTTACATCATTTTTTAGTTATTTAGTGATTTTTATCCACATGGATTTATTGTGAAATAATATTGATTTTCTGTAATATTGTATAATCCTTAGTTCATCATTAGAGATACTTATATATTATTTTCGCTGGTTCCCAGACTGCATGAATTTAAGCAAGCTACTAAACTGGCATCTCGGTCCCACCCTTTCAATGTCGAAACGGCTAAATGTAACCGTCTCTTCTACTCAAACAGCTTCTCTCACACTTCTTGTCCGTGGAACTCCCTCCTCCTTGATTGCTTCCCCGTTAACTATAATCTTCAAATATTCAAGTGTAATGTCAATCGACATCCGATACATTGACCTTGTTCCCCCGTCCTTCTCCGGATCCTTTCCTCAAACACGCTTCTTCATTCTTGTTCTCAGTCCTCTGTAACCCCTTGGGTGCTAGTGGCACTCCCGCCTTGCTTGGGGTGAATTGCTTTAAAAAACTCAACTAAATATAGTTATTTATTTAATGTTTTAGCATATATAGTTGGATAGAAATCTTCTCTGTCATACTTTATGTATGTGCAATTCTTTTCAATTTTCAATATTAGCTTTTGTATTTTACAATGATTTATATTTAATATATTGGTAACTATAAAAAAAATTCCAATATATATTTGCTTACTTTGTTTAGGTTACTTATTGTGGAATTTTGTGCACTGCAGATAGGTTTAATTGTAAAATTATCTTAACAGTCTTCTAGTTTAACGAAAGTATTCATTGATAAACATTTAAATCTGTTATTTAAGTTTAATTACAAAATTTATTAGCTTCTATATTTTACTTTCTGTTTCCTTGGAAGTTTTTAAATAATATTTAGTGACTTTGTTTTTAACATTATATATATATATATATATATATATATATATATATATATATATATATATAGGTGAACATAGAAGTCAACACTTAGAGGTGACAGTCTGTTTCATGCTAGATGCAATCATCGGGCCACACGCTCTATCTCTGATATTGAGCACTTTATCCCATAAATATAGCACACTTTAAGACTATATTTCTTCATATATATATATATATATATATATATATATATATATATATATATATATATATATATATATATATATATACATACACGCACACACACATATATATGTATATGTATTAGTTTTCATTTTATAATTTTTTCTAGATTTGTCTACGTGTATAAATATTTGTTTTTTTTTAGATTAGTTACCAATTATAGTTACTTTTAGTTGTTTTTAATGAGTGCATAATTTTCAAAATTCTAAATTAATTATTATATACCGTCATTTAGTTTCGAATGTAACACGTCTCCATCTTGTGGGCATTTCATAGTTTTGAATCGAAAATGATTTTCGTAGTTGTTGTTGTTATCTTTATGAAGAAAAGACCAAAAATATCTTTTGCTTCAGTCGTTTTATAAAATATTCTATTTTTTTCAAACAGTTAAATTTTATAATTAGGAGGATTCAGTGTGTGTAGATATCCAATGAGTAGATACAATTATTTTGTTCCATATTACATTGAAATTAAATGGATACAAATGTGTTACGTTTTATATGTGCTTGATTATTAATATTCTGTTTATGATCCAATTTTATGTTTAAGCGATTCACCGGAAGTGAAAGAGAAGGAAAAGGTTTTAAAAGAGACGAAAACCCAAACTTAAAAAGACCAGGAAGGAGAGTGAACAGGGCGATAGGTGAACATATCTACTCATATAGGGGAAAGAATAAAGTAAATAGTAAATAAAATGTCAGAGTTTTAGGCGGAGACGTCAGAAATATAGAGATGAATTAGACATTTGAAGGAACCGGAAACCCAATCCTAAACAGGAAGCAGGGGATGAACCTCTACGCCTGTTCAAAAGATTGGGGAGGCGTGTGAACCGGACAATAAGCGAAATAGCAATTACAAAGTTGCAACTGAAATTTTTGGCATATATATATATATATATATATATATATATATATATATATATAATTAAGAAAGATGATTTGGAGAAATTAGCACTGACAGGATATATGGAAAGTAAAAAAAAAGCAAAGTAGCAGGTAACCTACTTGATAAGTTCGTGCTAATTGATGGGGGAAGAAGTACTACAAGTTGTAAAAAGTGATCATCAGGTAGCAACAAAAAGCAAAAGATTGCCTGGATTCCAAAGATAAATTAAAGCAATAATCTGAGTAGAAATCTAAAAAGAAAAAATGCTACAATATTTATCGTTTCATCTGCTTGTACATAAGGAAAACACCCTTGTCTTTCGAAATATATCGTAGCGAAGTGCCTAATACCATTGAAATATGGCATGAATTCATCTTTCCCCAGTTATAGGTTAAAAAGTAAGGAAAACTCTGCTCTATTAGGTTAAGATAACAACCAGTCTAGGAGTCTTAAAACACTGAATTCAAAAACCAGCCTAAGCAAGGATGGGTTTCGTCAGGTTTAATTTCCAAATACATACCATTCATCCCATGGCTGTACTATGTGCAGTTTTCTTACAGCCCCGATATATTACGGAACTCGTGACCTGATGATAAATCAAAGAAGGACTTTCTAGTGTATTATATGTAACATTTTACATGGGAATCTCCGGGTGTTGTAATGGCTAGCAAGTTTGTCTCGCTAAAAAGCCGTTACGACTGAATAGTGAGTTCAATCCTCACTGGGTGCCCCATACTTTCGGCCTTGTGACACATCTAAGCTACGTTTGAAAAATCGCTATATGACATTTTACATTTTCTTCTGATGTTTTCAATATAATTCTACATGACGTCCGAGTTTCTTATGCGTAAATATGGATTACACAGTCATATCGCAGCTTTAGTGGAAAGTGTTAGAATGTAAGTATTGGTTAATTTTGGAATGTCAGTAGAAAATTTTCGCTACGATGTTTTGAAAAATAAATAACCTTGTCTTCCTTGCAATTGTGAAAGACGACGGTGCTTCGGGCGTGGGTTTATCGCTGATGTAAACAATTTGAATGGCAAAAGATAAATCTCGAATATTGAATTTTCTACGTGGCATGTGCTAGCACTTTACAGAGAAAAGATATTTGCCAGATTTAGTTGAGTGATGACAAAACCAACTAGCAAGGAAATCTAGCGTTGTCCGTCCGATATTCAGAAAAATGCTAAAATGGCAGAAGTAATTTTTATTCAATAGTGGAAAATGACTTATGTACATAAATTACTGTTTAGGGAAACAGAAGGCGATTATTTCCCTTTCGTGGAGATGTAATGTGGGTCACGTGACAGCCGCTTAGTGACGTCACTCCATACAATAAAGAAAGCGGAAGTTAATTTGAGTCGGTTTACAGTAGCCGAGCCTAGAGGTTGCTTTCCTTAGCCAGGTTTCCCATGGTCCGGATAGAGGCTTATTATGTCACCCCAGCGGCTTACAAGTTCATGGTGTCGTTTTTCTTTGAGAATATATCTTTCCTAGATATAGAAAGAAACTCTGGCTCGCAGTCCACAATTTGGTAAACCCCAAGACTAGCTGTTTCACGTTCGTGGAATATGTCCTCACCTGGGATATAGTAAATGAGTCCGACCCGTTTGAATCTGGGGCCCTAAACATTGTTTCTTCATACACATGAGTATCTCCATATTATCTCTTTCTTCTTGTTTCTCATTATATTCTGCTTTGCTTTGTATATATATGTATGTTATTTCCTCCGTGTGGGACACTTGTATATATGTATACGTAGATTTATGTATGTCTTAGTCGTATGAAAGTCTCTCTGAGAACAAAGCATGTTTGTCATTCATTTTTCTTTCTAATATCCGTTCCGTCTATGAAATACGTCGTTAATGTATCATGGATATAATAGTGCCCATAATGAGGGAATTCAAAATGGGAGAATAAATCTTTCTTCACTAGTTACAACTGCTTAATCTTGCCCCCTGACCTCTCAAGTGCATACGTACACACTGTGTATATTTAAGTTCAGTCTCATATGAGGCGAATTTTGATGAAAGCCAATCATGTGTTGCGAATATTTTTTTTTAAGAAAAACAGGAATAAAACTTTACCGCGGTTTCACTTAATGAGAAATAATTTTAACTTTCCCTTTGTAGCCCGATTTAGCCAACACTGAATTCAATTGCCGTCAGAACTTGCAATAATCTTCAGCCAATTTCCAAAGTAAAAAAAAGAAGAAGGAATGCCTCCTAGTTTAAATAAAACCACATGCCACTGTTTAATCTGAGAGGCTGGACATTTGAAAGTGTGTATTTGATTAACGTACTGTCGGAATGAATTTGAGAAAAAGAAGAAAGCAGATGAATACAGACAGATGCCTGGAGAAGATACAGTTATGGTTGCCGAAAAGAGGAATCGAAACACTTTATCCTATAGAGAGAAACAGAATGACAGGAAGATAGAATAGAGAAGATGAGAGTAGAGGAGAGAAAAGGAAAAACAAAAGAGGGAAAGTGGAGACAGATATCGAAAAATAAATAGTGAGAAGTAAATAGAAACAAAGGGCTATATATATATATATATATATATATATATATATATATATATATATATATATATATATATATATATATATATATATATATATTACACACTACGAAATGGACAAAGTCGGACAATTATTTAACATATTTTATTGTTATACATTATTTATATAGACATAAATATTTAAGTAAATGCTCTGTTTATAATAAACAGTATTAACAACATTCACCGGCCTGGACGTCTGAGAATTTTCCATAAAATATATGTGTCTTCCGACAGGAATCGAACCTGTATCTTACACGTTACCGTCATATAGCCTGACGGGGTATAACAGTTTAGCTAGAGAGAAACGTCTGGTTAGTAAAGTCGAGTTTAGATACGCTTCGAGTAGATATGAACGTTCGAGGGAATGTTTTGAAGTTTGTAGTTTAAAACCAGTAAAATCAATCTTGCTAACCAGACACTCCTCTATAGCTAAACTACCATAACACGTCAGACTATATGTGGGTTCCGTGTAGGATACAGGTTCGATTCCTGTCGGTGGACACATATTTTCTGTGAAAATTTCTTGGACTTTCACGCTAGTAAATGTTGTTAATACTGTTTATTATAAACAGAGCTTTTACTAAAATATTTGTATAAATAACATATAACAATATATATAACAATATATATATATATATATATATATATATATATATATATATATATATATATATATATATATGTTGATAGATATAATGACAGTTTTAAGTAATGCTGCATTTATGGTACTGCTCAGTATCAGAGATAGAGCCTATGTAAATATAAAAGTGGAGACTAAGGTCAACACCTCAAGCCTGAAGATTTCGTTCATGCATGAAACAGACTGCAGCCGGTTGGTGTGGATCTCAGTGTCCACTTATCTACTTACCTCTCATATATATCCACCTGCATATATGGTCCTGTGTTAGTTGCTGACGAAATCGACATGGTTTGCCAATCTAGTTTCGAATACGCCTAAAATATTAACATTTAACCTTATTTATTTATTTCCGGCTTTACATTCTTTCACTGACCAAATTGATTTTGTCCTGAGAACTATTTGGCATTTTATGCTCCGTGCGGAGTAAGAACCCAGGGTCAAATGCAAAATTAATAACAGGACTATCCAAGAAACAAAATTGACAAAGTTTGCAGTAAACAATAACAAGGAAAAGAAAAAGAACAGAGCAAAAATAGTATAAAGCAAGCAAAGAAAACAAGCCAAGCAAATTACGGCAAAGCGACAGTAAAATGGCAAAAAGTTAGCAAATTAAGAATTGGGACGGACATACAAAAGCAAGTTCGGACGAACGTTCTGACTTCAAGACAAGACAGAGCAGGACTGCTCAGATAAAACCAAGAACCGGCCTATTTTATTGACTAGGAAAAAATCCCAGCATGTATTTGTGTACTTCTGCCTATAAAATGGTGGGGTTGCAAATATCTTGCAGTCATTGCTAAGAGAGATTCGATTCAACACTCCGTAATGCGTTTGAATTCTATTTTACATTGAGTTCCTATATATTCGGCTACTTTTGCGTCTTTGAGCACATATAATTCAAATACAAGTATCCACTATAATTGCTTTGGAAGTAATAAAATGTCAGATTAAAAATCAATGTACAATTCTTTAGAAATTACTTTGTTTACGTTTCGAATACAAACCTGAATAGATATGAAGTTTTCGAGAAAATATTCTGAGTGAAATGGAAAATAGAACCATACTTTCTGCGGCAGTCTCTCTGGCTGAGCGGAAACGCGCAGTAGATCAAACTGTGGTTTCCGCTACGAAGGAGGACGCAGGTTCGATCCCAACCATACAACGTATTTTCTTCGCTGAAATTTCTTGAATGAGCATAATTTGTAAAGTGTGCTTAATCCATGTGGGAATATTTCTCATTGGCGTATATAGAACATTTGTAGTTTCATATATTTTAGCGTTTCATTATTGGTATAAACAGCATTTCATCTAAGTAGCATGTTGGTTGTTTGCAAAAAGAACATCTCAACATGTTCATTACAAGTTGGTGAGGCGGAAATCGGACAGGTAGAAAATATCTGGGAAGTGTTTTAATAGAAGACGGAAAATACAACACTGAAATTGGAAAGCGCGTTGGCATAGCGAAAGTGCCTTCCAAAAGCTAAGTAAAGTATTAAGAAACAGAAAAAAATTCGTGTAAAACAAAGAAAAGAATATTGAACTGTTATGTAATATATGACAGTGAATGCCGGTCATTCCCCTCGCACATCAAGAAGAGACATGAAGAAACAGGCATGTGATTTTTCAGAAGGATGATGAGAATACCATAGACCAAACATGTGATCAGCGACGAAGTTTTAGAGACAAGGAAAAAGAAAAGACATTTATACTCAGGATGAGACAGTTGAAAATTTCCAAACCGTCTTCCCTTATTAGATAATAAGGGAAGACGGTTTGGAAAATATGATACTCACAGGGCAAATAGAAGGTAAGAGAGGCAGAAAAAACCCCGGCATAAAACAAGAAATTAACGGCTACCTGGCGATCTTGGGTAAATTGATGGCGGAGCAATGCTTGCGAGAGATGGCGAAAAGATAAAATTTATTGAGACCTACGAAGGACAGGAGTTTGCGAAGAGACATGTTCATCATCACATCGAAGGGTCACGGTACATGTTTTAGGGTCACACGGTACATGTTTTAGGGTCACGGTACATGGAAGAAGGGCAGTTGTGGGTATGGAACGTGAGAGATTTTTGACAGCGATTTCAGTTATTTGGATTAAAATTGCTCGAGAGTAGGATTTTATAATTGCTGTTTGACGCATGTCATTAATTATCAACTCACATGTGCACGCCCACGCGCGCACACACACGCACATATACACGTACACGCTCTCACACAGGCAGTGGAGGGATGAGTTAAAAAAAATCGCCAAACTTGAACACTTGACAACTTTTCATTTTTTAAAGATAAACAGTAGCACTAAAATATAATATAAATTATTTTTTTCTTTACAAATGATTTTAGGTTGACGTTGTTGAATTCAGGAGCATAAAATATGAAAGTCGAAATTCTGCCGACGTTCTTGCCTGAAGCCTTTGAAAAATCCAAATCTCGATTGTCGATTTTATAGGCTGTAAAGCCCTACAAACACGAAATACTGAATCAACACAATCTTCCTATTTTATATTATTTGGTAGTGTGTTAAACACAGTTTATTATCAAGAGTCAGAGATACAAATAGGAAATAGCAGCGATATATATGTTTTTTTAATCAATTCACCCCAAGCAAGGCAATAAAGACGAGAGAGGTTACAGAACGCCAAAGGATAAGACAAAAAGAAAAACGTTAAAAAAAAAATACAAATTTGAAGAACCGAGGTAAAAGTGAAATGGAGGTCCTCGTCGATAATCCAAAAACATCTAAGTGGGGATAATAGGAAATAATATATTATAATATGTTATCAAAACAATTTTTTACAGGAAGTTTTTTTTTTATTATTTAATCTTTCTCTCGGAGTCCCATTTTTATCTTTGTGATTTTATCAAAGGGTATATCGGTAGGTGTAAAAACCCCTCGGAGGGAATGATTAAATTAAAAAAGAAAGAGAAAATTCGTTTCGGAATTCGTGTCATTCCGTCTGGTTGTTCACTTTTCATCTCTACATAGGTTAACTACTTACAAAACGCGCATGCGCTTACGAAAGTTTGCACAGACTAATAGGAACATCTGCACTAACAATCTCCTTCCACCATTCTCTCTCTCTCTCTCTGTGTCGCCTTTTGGGAAGGGAGTTATTTCCACCTATATTGTCTCGCACCTACCCCCGAGGCAAGGTTGAAAAGCAAATCAAGTGGAAAAGTATCCATTTTTCCGTCGCTTCGCAACTCATTTATTTGTCAACGTAAAGTGAAAAATGGCAGGTAAACTGGAAGTCGAACGTCGTTCAATTCTCACACTGTGATTCCCTTTGACGAACAGTTTGCCGGAAGTGGAGACTCGTGAATTTGATTGGTTGGGGATAGCGGGGTTGACTGACGGTACAGCAAGGAGAGGTAGTGGTTGTGATGGCCAAGAAGTGCCGAGTGAGGCAGGAGGAGAATGAGGAAGGGGGGGGGGGAGATAACCACGAAGAAGGAATTACTTTATTGGAATAATTCATATTCACTGCTACAAAATCTATTGGTCGCATAGTATATACCGAAAGCAGCCGTACATATAAGCATACAAACACAGATAGGTGTGCCTGATTACATAGCTGTATACGTTATTACATAAAGTAGAATATGTGCATGTATCTCAGCTGATTCAAACGAAACCACTCCTAAACATATACATATACAGTGTAACCCGGATATAAGATAAACCCGGATATAAGAGAGGTTTTATCTGGTCCCAAATTAGAGCCTGTGTTAATAAAACAAAATAGACCAAACCCGGATATAAGATAAACCCGGATATAAGAGACTTATTATCCGGTCCCGACAACTCTCTTATATCCGGGTTACACTATATATATACAGTGTAACCCGGATATAAGATGGATTTTCTCTGGTCCCAAATTAGAGCCATACTTACCTAAACAAAATAGACCAAACCCGGATATAAAAGAAACCCGAATATAAGAGACTAAGAGGTCTCATATCCTGGTTTCTCTTATTTTGCTCTATTTTGTTTTATTAACACAGGCTCTAATTTGGGACCAGAGAAAATCTATCTTATATCCGGGTTTCTCTTATATCCGGGTCTCTTATATCCGGGTTACACTATATATATATATATATATATATATATATATATATATATAAAGGGTGTTCCAATAAATTGGACCGATTTTAAATGTGAATTAAATTTAAGCGTCTAGTGCTCTTTTTCTTTCAGATTTAACAACTTAAGTCTTTGGCAATTTCATCCATGGAAAGATTAACAATCAAACAACGTGTTAAAGTTATCGAAGCTTATTAGGAAAATGGACATTCAAACAGGAATACATTTCGTGCACTTCGCAATTTTTTGGGTCAACAATAATAGACCAACCGAGAGTGCAATTGGAAATAATGTAACATTGTTGT
Organism: Acanthosepion esculentum; assembly: GCA_964036315.1. Classification (NCBI taxonomy): domain Eukaryota; kingdom Metazoa; phylum Mollusca; class Cephalopoda; order Sepiida; family Sepiidae; genus Acanthosepion; species Acanthosepion esculentum. Next base: position 5,856,204 of record OZ038477.1, read on the forward strand.
GGAGAGGTTCAATTCCTGCTTACAATGACGAATAGAGGGGTCTGGATTTTCGTCCACATTCTCGTGCACTGCAGCAATGTTTTCAGCTGAAAGGCGTAAACGAGCGCGCAGTGGTGTTTTCACAATTGCCACCGACCCAGTTTGTTTGAATTTACAAACATTTTTTCCAATTGCACCCTTGAAATTTTAACACGTTATTCATTAGACGCTTAAACTTAATTCACATTTAAAATCAATCCAAATTATTGGAACACCCGTTATATATATATATATATATATATATATATATATATATATATTTCATAATCAAACAAATCCTTTTACCTCATGTGGAGAATAGGATATTTCGGCAGACGACGAAAGTGGTCATCTGTCTTTTCAACCACAGTGTGGAATGAAGTTCACGTCTGTAAGGTTAGAAAGAGTGGGAAGTAGCAGTTAAGTGTAAGGAATTGATACTAATTGATATTTCTTGGATCCACTTTGATTATATACCAACGGATTTTTACCTCACTATATATATACATATATATATATATATATATATATATATATATATATATGTGTGTGTGTGTGCGTGTGTGCGCGTGCGTGTGTGTTTGTGTATCTAAAACTCAAGGAAACGATTTACAGCTGTGTGTGTGTGTGTGCTGAAAACCTTTACAGACACACAATCTATGTAATTAATCGAGGACCCATGAATGAGTTCTCTATGAATGTATTATTAATTGGGTCCTGTAAAGGTTATAAATGGGTGTAACAGTTTTCTCCTACTGAGTCAGGTGGTTATCGGAAAGTGATAGATTGATTAAGAGACCATTCTCTTCTTAATCATCCCTCCTGGCATTCCATCGACGTGACATTTTGTCATGAGGTTGGCACAAGGTAAAGGGAGAATTTGATTCATGCCTTTCCCAATGGCATTAGTACAAAACACAGACAGAATTCGAACTAGTTTTGTTTTACTTATCAATAGCAGTTATGCAACTTTCTGTTAAAAAAAGGAAAACAAGCTACCGTTTTATTCGTTTAACCAAAAGCAAGGCATAGGACAGACTGGGTTCTTTAACCTTGGTTGGCAACGATTCTATAGCAGGAAAGAAATGGTAGCCTACTGCAAAAAAAATCTTCTGCCTAGTCAATCATGTATCGAAAGAGAAATGATCACCCAAACGTGTAGTACGTATGTCACTTGACTAAATGAAAGAATGAGTACAGGAATTATGAAAACAAAAGATAACGAGTGACATTTAAATTTTTGAAGATCAAAGTTAAATGGAAAACAAGAGACCAGAAGACAGTTACACAATCGAGAAGTGCTAGAGAAGAAACTGTTAGCATAGAACTTACGGCTACATCTAACCATTTCAAGTGTAAAATGATGAGACCTTGCTGCCAATCTAGAACTGCGCTTAAATTCGTAAAACCGAGCTGCCAAAGAGAACAATTATTTATAGAAAAGGCTACGTTAGGAGAGTACGAAAATGACTGAAGATGAGATACCAGGTTAGGACCGATAACATTGCGTATTCTTCTGGAGATTTTATCAAGAATTTCTAAAGACATAGCAGAAGCAAGAACTATTAAATACATTTCATTTCATGAACTTAACTCTAAGGCCAATGCAGTCTCCATTCCCAAATTCAGTAAATATTCAAGTACATCTTAATAATGCCGAAATACATGCAATTGTTTTTCATTAACAAAAATCCATTTAATTAAACGCCTTGGTTGCCGTATTACGTGTTTCTCAAATCCTTTGATTTCCATTTATAAATTTCTCACTTGGAATTAATAATTTTAGATTTACTGAATTTTGTCTAAGTTTTATATTTTCAAAAAATCCCGATTTAAAAACCTCATGAATTTTTCTTTAACTGACAAACCTTTGAGCAGGGGTTTAGCAGGACAACACTGCAGCGTCTAATAAGAATAATAGCTGTCAACTGGGAAGCACCCATAACTTAATTTTGTTATCACTGGTGGATGATGGAAATGTAGTAGTAAATACTGGACATTCCCGTCGCTAACTCATCATTTTTGTGCCTTTTAAAAACCAGCAACTGAGTGGAAGCTTTGCGAACTAGAAACTAGTAGGGTGAAAGAAGCAGGGGGTGTGTTGTTGAATTCCTTCATATAGAAAAAAAAAATGAATTCATTGATATCTATTGACGTTTACTGAAGGTTTATAGAACAAACAGTGGATGATAGCATAGAAATGTTTCTATCATATTTTTCTACCACAAAACATTTTTCTAAAACATTTAAAAAAAAAAAGAAAACGAGATTTAAAAAAAAAATTTTTTTTCAAATATATTTTTTCTACCACAAAATGTGTCATGGTTTCTAAGACATTTTTTCAGTTTATAAAATATAATAGTTTCTAAAACATTTCAAAAAAAAAATTTCAAAAAAAAAAGAAAAAATTTTTTTTCAAAAACATTTTTTCTACCACAAAATGTTTCATAGTTTCTAGTTTGCTTAGCAAAGTAGAAATTCGTCGGGTGAAAGAAGCAAGGGTGTGTTGTCGAATTCTTTCATACAGAAAAAATGAATTCATTGACATTTATTGACGTTCACTGAAGATTAGTTATGTTTAAGTTATATTTAGGTAATGCGTTTCAGCGATAGTGAAAGTGCATCATGCAGGATTTTATTTATTGCTGAATTAATACCATTGAGTCCATTCTATACATCTACAAATCTGCCATTCGTCCATGCATGGAATACTGTTGCCATATATGGTCTAGTGCCTCGCTGTTCATCGTCTGTCCTATGCATTGCTTTTGGTTAAACGAATAAAACGGTAGCTTGTTTTCCTTTTTTTAACAGAAAGTTGCATAACTGCTTTTGATAAGTAAAACAAAACTAGTTCGACGTTCTCGACAAAATCCAAAGTCGGATTTGCAATGTGATCAGTCTTGTCTTAGGTTCCCGACTTTAGTCACTTTCTCACCGACGTAATGTGGCTTCCCTCTGTCTTTTCTATAAAAATGTTCGTGGCATCTGCTCTGACGAAATATTTTCACTGGTGTCCCGATTGCATGAATTTAAGCGGGCTACTAGGTTGGCATCTCGGTCCCACCGTTTTACTGTCGAAACAGTTAAATGTAAACCGCCTCTTCTACTCCAACAGATTCTTCTCTCGCACTTCCCGACAGTGGAACTCCCTTCCCCTTACTTGCCTCCCTGAAAACTTTAATCTTCAAAAATGTAAATGCAATGTCAATCGATATCTTCTGTTGCCTTGATCCCCGTTCTTCTTTTTATTCGCCCCCTCCGTTTTTCTTTTTATTCTTTCTTCAATACCCCCATAACCAGTCTTTTCCGGTAATTTAACCCTCTGTAGGGGCTAGTGCGTACTAGAGGCACTCCCGTCTTACTTAGGATGAAATACTTAAAACAAAATGAGTGATGATGTGTAAAACTAGTATTTTGTTGGAAAAGACATGTTCTATCCGTTTGTGTTCCCTGTATCTTTTGGAGCTTTAATGGAAATATAAAGGATGCATTAATTTCGGAACATCCGTCATGTTTTCTATTTTTTATCATATATACAGTTTTTAATATATTTAATATACATATATATGTATGTATATTTGATCATATACGTATACATACATGCATATATATATATATATATATATATATATATATATATATATATATATATATGTATATATATATATATATATATGTATGTATATATATAAATATATATATATATGTATGTATGTATATATATATATATATATATATATATATATATATATATATATATATATTTTCAGATGGCCTGATGATCGCGTTAAAACATGAAACAGACTGTTTCCTCACGGTGTTGACCTCAGTGTCCACTTTTTATTTTCCTACGTTCTCTGATATTAAGCATATTTACATATAAAACTATATTTTTTATCATATATATATATATATATATATATATATATATATATATATATATATATATATATATTTCTTTCTATATATATATATGTGTGCGTAAAATATATTGTAAATGTTAGTTTTTAGATCTTACTAAAAACGTAACATGCATAAGCGTAACTAAGTTTCAGGGTAATGGAACCGATCGTTAATATTCATTTTTTATATTGTGTTATATATATATATATATATATATATATATATATATATATATATATATATATATATGTACAGAAACGCGTTACTTAAACATAATGAATTTTTACAAATTAAAAATCTTTCTTGAACCTTTTTATTTTAGTTTTAAATTCAAGCTGATAGTTTCAATTTAATATTTCCAATAAGCAAAATGCCTTTTCTGTATTTCAAAACTAGTTTAAATCGACTGGAAGTAATTTTTGCTTTAAAATTGCTAACATTGGTGATTTTAACGTCATTTTCGCAATCTGTCATCTAAAAGTAGTTTTCTTTATTGATAAATCTTTCCAAAATAAAATATACTCTATTTGAGGAATATTACCCGATTTGAAATTTAATTAATATGATTTGAAACATATATTATTTTAAGTTTAAAAATAGCGCAGAAATTAAGTTTTTTGTTACCAAGGCAGTAGCTGTTTATATAAAACGTTGTCAACTTGACTTATAGCCAGAAGTTTATCTAATTTTCTTGGGGGAAATCGTGAGCACCTTTCTTTATATAAGTTTTAACTACCCAGTAATCTTTAAAATTTAAGAAAATATTCTCTGTAATCTACTGTTTTATTGAATTTTAGATACTTTTGCTTTATGGTATATAGAGATGAAGTAAAGGCCAAATTTACTGTCTATAGTACCATTCATTGTCGACGCCATTGGGTTACAGTGTTTAAAATGGTCGACTATTGACATAGTTCTATTTTTGTGATTTGAGACTTCATACAGAGGTGGTTGTGTTCCTTCTGGTTGACGGAAATTAATTCGTTGCATTCATCCTTTCTTCTTTCTCTTCTGGAGTTGTACGTCAGGTCAAACTCCCAGCCGATGAATCACCAACCCTTGTGTCTCAAACTGCTCCTTTGCGGCGTCTCTAGTCTCGTACGTGGTTTTCTTCTTTGTATTGGGACTGACACATCCGTGTTTCCCGTTTGATTTTCGACCGGACGTGTTGTCATTGGTTGATTTTTTATGACGATTTTTTATGACGGGTTCACGTCCGTTACCGAGGATAGGAACAATAGAATGAAGGAAAGGAAAGGAAATATATAGAAGAGAGGGAGAGAGAGAGTTTTCTTTGTCACTCACTTAGTAAAGAGGAAAGTGTATATTTTCGTATGGTGTTACTACTACCTAATCCTAATACATCTTTAAATTTTGCTATAGTTATCGTTTTTATTCTCTGATAATGTCGTGTTTGGACATCCGTATTTACAAAAAAAAAAAATCACAATCTTTTTAAAATATTGGCCATCGCTGAATTTTAATAAATTTGTTCATTTAAGATTATTAAATATAGTTTTTACTTAATAGCAATATCACCTGACCGGGATAAATTAGGACAGAATTTTTAAAGATTTAAAACTTTATAAATTATTCTAATTAAAAATAAAAAAGGAAAACAATTCTTGTAAAAATTAATTATTCATCGAATTTTTTTTCTTAAGTCAATATTGTCAATAATATATCTTATTCATAAAAGCAATTAAAATCTTTTTCTAATTAAATAATGTCTTAGTTTTGTTGCATTTTTTTATTCTATGATTCAGAGCAGATCTTCGGTAACTGGGGGCTCTTTTATAAAAATAAATTGATGATGTAAATTCTCCAAGGAGTTCTGAATTTTAACTAATATAAATATTAAGCTGATCAAAATTTAATTTCTCAAAATTTCATAATTTAAATGTGGTGGCCAACAAAAATAAAAAAAGATTTTCTAAAAAAAATTTATAAAATTATTTTATCAATTTGCGAATAATTCCTGAAAGTTTCATTAAAATCTGACACTCATTTGATTTGTAAGAATTTCCAAATCGATGTGTTTTTCGTCGCAAAAATGACGCTAAAATTTTCTGTATTAATCTTTGCCAACCCACCTTCACCTGACGCAAAAAAGATGATTTTTAACCAAAATGTCGAACGTTCTAAAAAGGATAAAAAATATAATTTAATAATGAAAACCCTTTTTCGCTTTCCTCTTAATAATAACATAAACATTTTGACGATAAAACTTTGTTTTTATTAAGTTTGGAACATTTTTTTTATCATGGTATGCTAATCTTTTAGCAAATAAGTGGAGATACCGAGTATAATATATATATATATTCACTCTCTCTATATTTATCTTTCTATATATCTATATGGAAAGAGAGAGAGAAAGAAAAAGAGAGAGAGAGAGAGAGAGAGAAAGAAGGATAAATAGAGAGAGAGAGAGAAAGAGAAATAGAGACACGGAGAAAATACATGCATAATTCTCTCCAATGACACCCGTCCGGGTTCGAACCTAGGGAAAGGCATGTTATCGAATACTGTTAGTTTATCTTTTTAAAGTAGACAGGCTTTTCTGATCTGAAAGACTGCCGCAACACATTCTTCGTTCATCAATTTTTCTCGCAGTTTGATACAATACTTAAGCAAACCAAGCTTAGCAAATAAAAACATGAAGTTCCCAAATGTTTTTTTAAAAAATAAGTTCCAGTATTTGCTAAAAGTCACAAGAGCAGAAAGTTATTATCAAAAGACGAGGCAAGAAAACTGTCTTTTGATTGATCTTTAAGGTTATTTGAACACTACAAAAATTACGTATCTATACATATCACGCACGCACGTACATGTATTTGTGTGCGTGTGTGTGAGTATATATGGCGGGGCGGTGGCTGGTATATATATATATATATATATATATATATATATATATATATATATATATATATATAGTTTTAAACATGTAATAAATATATAAAAATATGTATGCACATATATTTATATACATATACATATATATATATATATATATATATATATATATATATATATATATATATGTATGTATGTATGTATATAAGAAAGAGCATATGTATGTATGTTTATGTATGAGTAAGTATGTATGTGTGCTTATTGTTAAGGAATGTGTGTGCGTTTCCAGGCCAGTACGCTGCAGATATAGGTATAAAGACGAGTATCTTCTTACGAGATTGTTCTAGACAGCTTTGCTATAAAGAAAAGAAAAAGCGCTATTATGTTGAAATAATGGTTTCCGCTGCCCATGAAGTGCGGCCCATAAAACATAGCGTATCTTGTTTCTATTAAGGCACTTAATAATCAAAAAGATCTGCCGATAGGTCTGCTGTCTCGCCATGTTCAGTTTCCTTTGGTCAGCCGACGAGCGGTCGACAGGAAATGGCCCACTCCAGACTGGGAACAATCTTATCTTGTCTGTTGTGAATCTACAATCATCTTCCAATCTGAAGAATGCGGAGTCCAAATCAGTTGGCCGTGGGTGTAGGAAGCGAGGGGTGGCTTTTGCATCTGAGACTGAAAATCTTGGGCATAATGGCGATAAACAGGGTTCGAGTAGGAGAGAGAGCCTTTGTGGGTGCAGTGTCTAAAAGACAAATGCCAAAAAGAGCGGCATTAATATGAGTAAGCTGTCACTGGATATTATTATTATTATTATTATTACTATTATTATTATTATTATTATTATTATTATTATTATTAGTAGTAGTAGTAGTAGTAGTAGTAGTAGTAGAAGACAGGATTAAGGTGGCAGAAGCGGAGAAAAAGTAAAAATAGTTACAAATTGGCAGAAATAGAAGAGAACCTCCCACCAGCAAAAAAAAATAAAATAAAAAATAAAACTGAAAGAAAAGAGTAATGGGGCGGAGACAAAAGAAGCAAATAAATGTGAGAAAGTTGCAGAGAGAGAGAGAGAGAGAGAGAGAGAGAGAGAGAGAGAGAGAGAGAGAGAGAGAGAGTGAGAGAGAGAGAATGAGAGAGAGAAAGAGAAAGGAAGACAAAATAAGATACAGAAAGCGAAGTTAAGAAGAATAACAAGTTATGTGAGAATAAGAAATTGAGAAGAAAAGCAAAATGAAAAAGACAGAAAAAAAAAAGAAGAATTGTGAAGAAAAAAGAAAAAGAAAAGCTAATTTCAAAGATTTCTTTCCTCTCTTCACCTTTCCTGGATGGCTAAAGTTTCATCTCCTAAGTTTTTTTAATACTATTGTTCACTTAATACAAGACCCAAGAGCCACTTAAGGTAGAGGATTAATGAATAAATTTGTTCTAAGTACGCACAAGGTCGAAGGTAAGAAGTGCAGATTATGAGGATATATAGGATAGATAATAATTGACGCTAGACTTCAAGTGGTTAAGAACGTAGTGATCGTAGAACATGCACTCAGTAGTTTGTTCCACTAATTAGTTCTTCTAAGAGAAGAAGCTCTCTGAGTGGAACTTCCTCTTTACTAAAGGAATACGAAGGGAATTAGGATGATTTCGCGCCTTATGTATGTGACATGGCGGCTGGTTACTGTGAACTGGAGGAACTAGGGAATTTTTGCGATAGATTAGCGAGAGGCTAGCAACGAACGCTTCCTCTATAGGAAAAGAGGCCTTGTAGGGTGGGAAATAATTCATCAAACACAAGGCCACGTAAATGATTCTGAACTCTGTCGAGGCTGGGAAGTGATCATTGGGAAGCACTATGTCTGAGAGATACGAAGTATTTTGAAGTTCATGCCTCCAGAAAATTCAGGCGGAAACATAAATTTTCGGAAATATTTTCGTCAGTATCGTAAATTGATCTTTTCTAATTTTGAAAGAGTCGCTCTGACTATATTATTCTTTCTTTTTTCTTTGGTGGCAAAATACTTTAGACTGTCTAATCTACGACCTTCTTTAGCTATATAAAAATGGTAAGAGGACTTGTTTTAGTTAGAGCAAACAAGAAAATATTTGATGGAATATGAACCCTACTATATTTCTAAATATGATTAAAAAATCTAACTTCAAAGTCTCCTAACTGAAAAGAGGAAATATCTCGAAGGTTCATATTTATCCAGATTAACAGTATTTTTATCTAGTCGAAATGTAAACGGAGTTGTGATGCTTAATTTTAGTTTACTTTTTAATCGATTTCGACCCAAGTAAGGCAGTAAAGCCACTAAGACACAAGGTGTTACTGAATGTGGAAGAATTATAATCAGAAACATTACTAATGAGCAGGAAGAGAAAAGAGCAATCAAAAGGACAGTAGATTGTGACAGAGAGAGAGAGAGAGAGAGAGAGAGAGAGAGAGAGAGAGAGAGAGAGAGACAGACAGAGAGAGAGAGAGAGAGACAGAGAGAGAGAGAGAGAGAGAGAGAGAGAGAGAGAGAGAGAGAGAGAGAGAGAGAGAGAGAGAGAGAGTTTGGGAAACACAGACACACACATACACACGTATATTTTTTTATTTGAAATTGAAATAGATTTGAATAGCGGAATTAAATCAGAGCAATTTGTTTACTGATGGGGAAATCTGATATAGGGCAGAAGTTGTACCCATTGAATCTGGGTCATCAGAAGACAATAGAAATGGTCGAAATAATTTTTATCGATTAAAAATTGAAATAGAGCTGAGTAAGCTAGGAGGAACTTTGGAATTCACATGATTTTGGTTGAAGCAGCCAGAACCCCGTGATAATCGCGTGCGAAGTAGTAGGGCCGAGGGTCAGTCATAACCAGCCGTGTTTTTCTATATAAACGCGTATTTATGCTGAAAAAGGTAGACTGGAGACAATTCTTGAAGTGAGAAGAGTGAATTGGCCTGGGCAAGCGTTGGGAGGAGGAACGCCACTATAACTTTAAGCCCCGTAAATCTTTATCCCTCCATCGCAAGAGTCATATATCGTTCTGAGACGAGTTAACAACAAGTTAATACTTTACACTCTCTCTCTGTCTAGAATCCAGTGTATGAGTTTTTGCGTTAATTACTTTTCTTTTCTGTAACCCGTTTCTTTTCTCTACTATTCTTTTCTGCTATATAAAAGACATTAACAATTCAACCATTGAATAGTTGTTTGTCCGGCTTTCTGCAGATATTAATTTTTTTTTGCTGCTTTCTAAATTTCTTAGCGCTGACTCCCCAGCCGTGTCTACATATTCAGTCGACCGTGAATGGACGGACATCAATTCTGCTTTCTGGATCAAACAAATCACAACGTGGGCAGGAAGCAGGATTAAACCAGCAGACCGGTCGAATAATCTACGGATGCTCAGGGGACCTATGGCCACTCCCTTAAGTTCGGTTAGGACCGAGTAGATAGCTCAACCTAGAGAGTAAGACGCCGGAGGTTGAGGGGCTGGAGCGAAAGTGCTAGAGATAGCGATTGATATTGCATTTAAATATTTGGCGATTAAAGTTTGCTGGAAAGCATAGAACCTGATGAAAGTTCTGTAAGTGAGATGTACGAGAGAAGAAAATGTTAGCATAGAACTTACGGCTACAAGTAGATTATATATTATCAATTACGTTAACCAACATAAAAATGTAACACGAAAAGAAACAAAAAGAATGATATCAATTTGTCCGAACAAAACTTGGAATACCGTTATTGAATGTAGACAACTTTTTTTCTACATCTAGACGAGGGTCTAGTAAATTCATGCTTGCAAAGCCGCACTTACTCTCTATCAAATTGTCTTTTCTTTATTCTCAATTATTATATCCGGTCTTGGCTTGAATGCTCAATCTGGAAGTCAAAGTCTAAGCATAATTTATTCTTTTAGTTTTCTTTTCTAACAGTTTCTGGTTGTGCGCATACAATTTGTTTAAACAGACGAATCCAAACCCTTTGCATAATTCCCAGTATATTAATACCTCCAGCCTATCGTATGGCTTTTTATCTGATTGATTTTTCACATCAGCAGTAATTGGTGGCTTTTGTTAGAGATTAAATATGCTCAAATACACTTGCTTTTTCCTCAGGATTCTTTAAACTTTTCTTAGGATTCTCAATTCCACAACACCCATTTAAAGTTTTTTCAGCACTATTTCAAGAACGTTATTGATGATGGTCATAACTCCTAACTGTTGCGTATATTTTTTCAGTTTTCTCTATAAGTTTTGATAATTTTCTTTCTTTCAATTTTACTTTGTGCTTTGTTTGGAAAAACGACATCGATTATTTCAGCGTTTTTCAAACTTTTTTTTACTGTGATCCCCAGTAAGAACCATATTTTGCATTGTGACCCATTAATACCTTCGTGTAATAAATCAAAGAGAAACTCTGTTCACTAGGTTCATTTATTTAGCATCAACAATTTATATGTATATTTCTTATGATCTACTCATATTGGAATTGCATGTATCTATTTGGATTATTTATTTGGATGAATATAAAATTATTACTTTAAAAAAAACTTGCCCGTTCTTAAATTTTGCCGAAACAACAGCCAACTCACCGAAAAGTCCGAGACTTCAAATGAAAACATCAGCTTGTTACCACAGAAAGAATGTACCGATATTCGACTTTGACATTGAGTTGGAAAGTGCACTTTTAGCCCTGACTTCAGATGCAACTGAATTATTCAACAATCTTAACGGCTTTCACCGGACACGAAGACGAACGCACTGCACAGCTTTGTAGATAAGTTTTTGCTCGAGGGTCTCTCTTTGTGGGAGAGAACTGCTGCCACTCAGTTCGCAACGAGTTTGACGAACACATACATAATCTAAATGATAACAGAATATATATATAAAATAATAATACGAGCTTACGTGAAAAACTAGAGATTATTTTTTAATCCTGTGCAACATTTAGAATTGATGATATTCTGCACTTTTCTTTCTTTTATCTCGCGACACACTGAAGGGTCGGGACCTACAGTCTGGAAAATCCTGTATCGTCTGATAATTTGAATCTCCTTTATCCTATATAGGTTTGATATTTTGGTCTGGATTGTAATATTAGTTTGAATTCTAAAATCTTTGACAAATTTTTAAAGTGCTCTAAAAGAAGTTTTGATTTTTACAGAAGTCGTTTTGCACAATTTCCAGTGGATCAACTACCCACTTCAGTATTGTCCACATGTCTTTTCCCGCCCAATCCAATTTAATTTTTAATAACTGATATTCAAAATGTTTATGTTTACTATTTTTTCTTATGGTTCTTACATAATTGTTCTGGGAGGCTAAAAATAAGGAATTAGTTTCTTTCTTCAAATGTCCTCTGCGCCACCATATTCTTGTATCGTAACAGTATCACTGATAACTACCATTAGCAAAATTCAAGTCTGCTATATTTTCGGAGAAGATTTACTAAAAAATAACTGAATACAATATAAACGGGAAAAGATTTATAAAATTGGAATAAATAAAAATGGTAAGAATTCTGTGTCAGTATCAGCAAAAAATTTGGCAAATTTTTAACCATTTGATCTTTTATAGCTGAGCGAAAAAAATATTTGGCAAAGGAATTCTTTCAAGTTTTGAAGAATTTTCTTCTTGCACAAAAAAATCAAAGAACATTATCAGGAATTTTGGTTCTGTGGGAAAATTATAAATTCGCAAGCATTTTTTAAAGAAAAGAATGATAAAAATGTTTCAAATGTAGAATGAACAGATTTCTCTCGTCTTTCTTTTCCTGGTTGCTCACACTGTCAACCTCGAACCTAAAATAACATCGACCATGATCGATTCCAGAGAAAAGCAAATGACGCAAAACATATTTAGAATACGGCTCTTCTTTTTTATAAAACCAATTCTCAGTCTATTTCTAATCAAATAATTTTAATATTTCAATAATTAAGCCATTAGTAATTAATGATATTAATTTTAATCTTTCTGACGTCATCAAATTAATGATTAATTGTCAAAATTATTTGTAATGGCTGAAGAATTGATTCGGAATGCCATTTATAATAAAGTTCTTGTATATGTGGATGCAACACTGTTTTAGTGAATCGTGCAAATCATTACGACTGTAGTGAGGTCGATCCGCACCGAGTGTGACTCCTTATGTTCTTGTGTCATACTAAGTTAAGCCTCGTTAAATCTGCAACTTTCATCTACGTGGTGAGCTAGTAGAATAAAAAAAAACAAGCATTGGATAGTGAACTCTACATTAACAAAATACTCCCTCTTTATGTGCCGTATCCCCTTAGGACGTAGGCGATCAAGGCTCTCCACAACTTCCTGTCCCTTGTAGCTCTTAATAAAGTTTGTTTTTCTCTTATTTCTCCTAAGCCCTGTTGCACCATCGATTTACTCAAGCTCATTATGTTATGTGTTGTTTTTTTCTCTGTCCCTCCTTCCCTCTAGTTGCTCTGTGAGTATCTGATTTTCCAAGCCTTCCTTCCCCATTATATACCCCAGAAACCTCAACAGTCTCTTACTGAACTTAGGTATAAATTTCCTTTTTGTTTTCATTTTCTCTAAAACTTCGCCGTTGCTGACATCTTCATCTCTGAGGAGATTGTCCAGAAAAAGATGTAATGTTTATTTGCTTTTCATAATAGTAAGTCTTTAAGTAGTTGAATGTGCTCAACCCACTTGACAGTTTGGAACCCCCCCCCCAAAAAAAACCCAAAGAAAAACCCCAAAACGCTTCCAGCAAGTGTATGTACGAGGCAGGGGTTTGTTTTCAGAAAAATATAATCTCTGTTGCAATCTGTTCAGATCGAACTTTCATTCTACTTCTTTACTGCGATCATTATATACATCTCCGGTGGCAGTTGTAGCCTTGCTTAAACTGATCAGTTGATTTTGTTTAGCAACATATCAACATCTGTGGGTTATTTAATACCGAAATCTAAATATTTTGAACAAAATTGTATGGATTCAACTAAATATATTTTGAACGCAATTGTATACATTTAACTACAGATAAAATGTATTCTTGGTCATTTTGTTATAAAATGCATTGGTAGTCATTTTACTATAAATAGTATTGTTGGTAATCTTACTGTAAAAAAAGTTGTGTTGCTATTTTTACGATAATAATGTATTTTTATACTTTCATAGTGTTTTACTTTTGTTTGATGATTTACAATTTGCCCATAGCTTGGACCGTAACAAGTGCTACCACCTTGGGTTATTTTGGACCTGGGAACAGCATCAATTAGGACGTGGTTCCACGCTCCTCAAAACCGCCAATCTCCTGATCAGAGGTCTTGCTGCCGGATGTAGTTTATCGTCATACCCAGGACTATCTTGCTTAAGTCGTGATTTCGATCACTGAGTTCAAGACACACACACTTCTTCCTATTTCGAAAAATATCTACACACAGCATTTTTTTTTGTTCTTATCTATCTTATTAGTACAAATCTATGACCATTCAAACCACTGAAAGGGGAACTCATTTACGAGACTTCGAATGAATTATCAATAAGACTTCGATCGAAATAACTTTGCTCATCACTAGGCGAATCCATGAAGCTTTTATTTTCCTTTCTTTGATGAAGCACGGAACAGTTGCAACGTTGCACCAGTGAGGATCTAACTAGTGACTCTAATAAGGTAGATTGGATAACCGTTGCATTATTGGAGGCTCCCAATACTGAAAAAGGAAACTTTTTTTTCATGCAAATGTCAGTATTCTTTAGATAGGAAAACAATTTGTCGAATAATTCTATTATTTTTCTGTTTGGAAAAGGATTAGCCGCTGAAAAAAGTTTAGATAATCCAAAATGAAATCAGTAAAAGGAAAATCTAATTATTCAAATTAATTGAAATCGCTTAATTATTGGAATTAATTGAACTCACCGTTAAAAACAATGTTTCATCTTGCAATTCAAGCTGATAATAATTTAGGTAGAACTCCCAAACACATGCTTGAAATAATTTTATCATAGAATCTTCGGTTATTTTATTTTCATTCAGTATGAGTACCCATCAATTGTAATTTATTAAGCCACTAAAATAATATTTCAAGGCAGAAAAAGTAAGTTTAATGTACGATACAAATAAAACTGCGTGCCTATTACCAGTACTTCTTTGCTACTTTTCTACAGTTGATACAGTTTTTGCATCCAGCGTACGGATAACTAATTCGAAGAGACACTCTTCCACCTCTGCAACAACAGCGTCATTTGTGTAGAATAGCTTTCTAGGTAAATATCATTTATGAGGCCCACAGAGGCGACAATCTGAAGGAGCCAAATAACGACTCTACGAGGATGTGACCCTCCAACTATATCGCTAGAGTCAGGTTGGCCGTATTTTGGGTGGTGGTGCCTTATAACAGCGTGACACCCTCACCCAAATGTCCTGGTTTCTTTCCATAAACAGCTTTTCTTAGTATGTCCAGTTTTTCACAGCTTCTAACTACGTTGTCTCGTTATTCAGTATAAAGACTATAACTAGTACATATACCGTTTGCATCCTAAAACACATTTGGTATTAGTTTCTTTGTTGACTGTTGAACTTTACATTTTCGGGTGGGGTCGATGCCAAAGTATTCTGCCGGAAAAAAACTTTTGTCTCTATGGTGACATCTGATCATTAGTGATCATGTACCCCAGAAATCCCTTTCCATTTCCCTTATACTGCTCCAGAAGAGTGTTGATTGATTGTTTTGACGTCTTAGCAACCTTTTTACAGTTTATTCAAAGCCAGAAAATATTTGTAGATTGTAAGACATTTTTTCATATAATAATGATTTACTGATACAAGTCCTACTAATTAACCCATAGGTGGGGTAGAAAAGGTAGATTCATAACTTTCCCAAGCGCATGTGAATAAAACGAACCTGACTGGAATTGGAACTCGACCCAACGATTTCAAATTCCGAGCCGTTATATCACCCGTACCTCCAAGTTTTCAGTACATAGTATCACCAATGGTCACCCATCTAAGTAATGACCAAGACTCTATGTTGCTTAACTTCAGTGATCGTACGAGGACCAGTGTTTCAACGTGATATGGCCATAAGCCTCCAAACGCTGGAAGAAAAACTCATTTCTTTGGAACTTGCCAAATTATGCACGGCAAGAGTCAATTGTTTTTTGGACCCAACCAAATGAAACTGTTTTTCTTTTATTTCAACCTCTCGTGGATGATTTCGTAGAGAACCTAAATTTGAAAGATCAACATCGATAGTCATATTTCGAGGTTACGCCGTTAATCACCTTGAAGAAATATTTCAATATGCGTCATATTTTCACTGGTTGTTGATTAGAATATTTTCGATTAGAATAATTGTCATGGTGAGAGAGGAATTCCGGAGTAGTGAGGGAAAAATAATATGCTGAGGGGAAATTTATTTACAGTTGTGGGAGATAAGACGAGAAGACAATGCAATGTTCTAGGCCCGTACAATAAGAGATCCCCCCCCACAAAAAAATTCTGAAGTTTGGTTAGAATTTTTGGATGTGATTCTTTCCGTTTGTTTTTATACATATTATTTATATATGTGTGTGTGTGTGTATATATATATATATATATATATATATATATATATATATATATATATATATATATATATATATATATATATATATATATATATATATATATATATATATGTGTATGTGTGTGTGCAGGTATGCAGAAAAATAGGAAATAACACGTTAGGTAAATAATCCGGAGTTCCTTAGTATTTTCCTTTTATTTTTAAAAAGACAGTTCTCCATACAGAAGTAGAGCTTATATTATAATATTTAAAAAAAAATGATTCAGACTTGAAATAGGGACCCCAACATAACCTGACATAAACTTTCCGAAGGGGACTGGTCTGTAGATAAAAATTAATTCTTAACTCTTCGACCACCTAACCAATATGGCCGACCCTAGCCGTTTCCATAGTAACTAATGTTGCAAGAGATCATACCTATAAACATGCGCAAACCACAAGATAGCTTACTCCCAAATTCTCGCTTGACGAGGAAGCGAGACCAGACACCTTAATTCAACTTAATTTCAGCAATTATATTGAGGGTCTCGGCTCTCGCTTTTGAAACATGAGAACTCTTATGTAGCGAAGGAATCAAATTTAAAAAAAGAATTATAATATATATATATATATATATATTTATAAATTTAGATTTTTAAAGTAAAAAAAAGAAACAATTTTAAAAGGAAAATAATTAAAAGAGTTGTATTTTGTTTATTAGATCTCTGATTCTGTATTACGAGGGTGGGCTGAAAAGTTCATAAGATGACTATGACGGAAGACTTCTACAGATGTTATGCATTAATTCCAACTCTTCTTATTAATAAATATATTGCTTCTTTCCAGGTAAACTGATATCTCACTGTTCGAAGATGACTGCAGAAGTAATTAGCAGCGACATCTCTTGAGAATGGTCGCAATTTTGCATTGGGGTGTTGTCAAGTACGCGTAGAAAAAGGGTTTCACTCCCAAGAACATCGATGCTGATATGTGACTGGGGGGTAAATTAGAGGATGACACTGTAACTTTATCAACAATGCAACTGTGGACAGCTGAATTTGGAAGTGTAAAAGAGATTCTTGAAGATGGCCCAAGATCTAAACGCCCTTCAGTTGGCACTGACGAGGAAAAAAATGATCGTGTTCATCACATGGGGATAGATAACAGGTGACTGACAATAAATCAAATAGCCAATGGCATTACCATATCCCATGAGTGGAGAATATTCGGCACACTGAATTTGGCACGATGAAGGTTTTTCTGCTCGGCGGGTGTCACGTCTTCTGACACCTGATCAAAAGTGGGCTTAGTTGAGCACATTACGGAAAAATCTGACATTGCTAGAGGCAGATCCAACTGGTTTTCTTGAATGTTTCCTAAACCAGGATGAGTGTTGGGTTGATCACTTTGAGCCAGAAGCAATCCATACTCCAACTTACCTGCCCAAAAGAAAGCCAAGTCATCAGCAGGGAAGATGGTTACTACCGTCTTTTTAAAAATTCAAACGGCATTGTGTTTATTGATTATCTTCAAAAGGTCCACACCATCAATGGAGAGAGTACTATACCAACTTACTGAATTAGTTATGAAAGTCTATCAGGACCAAACGCACAGGAAAACTAGTGAAAGGTGTTTTGTTTCATCAGAACAATGCTCCAGCAGACAAATCCTTGATTCCAACAGCTGCTGTGCATGAGTATGGATTTGAATTGGCTGACCACCCTCCCTATTTTCTCCAACATTTGACTCGGGACCAGTATTGCAGTGATAATGACGTCATATCTGTTGTTGATAATGACGTGATATAATGCCGTCATAATATATAATGACGTCATATCTGCTGTTGATGTCTTTTTTGACCAACGAGATGAACAGTCTTCTTTGAACAGTCAGATGTCAGTTTACGTAAAAATAAACAATGTAGTTATTAATAAGAAGAGTTGAAATTAATCCATGGAAGATTTTACAGATCCTGAAGCCAGAAGTGCAGCAGAAGAAACTGTTAGCATAGAACTTACGGTTCCGATAACATTGCAAACTCTTGTTTGTATTATTAGGAATCTCTAAATACATAGCAGAAGCAACAAACCAGATGTGATAACAACATATAATGCATGAAAGTATGGTAGACTTATAAATGTATAAGATAGAAGCTGGCGAAAAAGATAACTGGCACAACACAAGTGAACCAACTTTCCTAGCAGACCTGCCAATTGCTTTCCACATCATGTCAGTGAAGGAAGCTGGCCCGCGAATGCGCAATAGATCACTCTCCTGGAGGTTAGCATCAGCCATAGTGTTGAATGGCAAAAAAAGGTCTCCCAGAGAGCAGTTTCGTTTTGGAGCTGTTAAAATGAATGCGTCATTTCTTGTTCCAGTTAACAACAGATTGTGGGTCTTTTGCAATCATATGCCAATTTGACTTTATCGAACCGATCAGACTTACCATTAAGACAAGAGTATATACAGTCGACGAAAGAAATTATTCCTACACCCAACATTTTTGAATATTTTTATCCATTTCTCTGAATCTAATGCCAGGTCTTTATATGTTAATAAGCACAAAAAAGAAAGAGAAAACTCAATTTTCAGAATACATTAAATGGATAAAAATATTCAAAATTGAAGGGTGTACAAATAATTTGACTGTGGTTGTGTTATTAGCATAGATACCGATTTGAAATCAGGAATGTCATTGATCATAATTAGGAACAAGGATAGGGGGAGGGCTAGTAGACACCCGCATTAAAGGAAAAATATATAATAAAAATATAGTATTGTTCCATTTTATCCTAACATAACCCAAGATATATACGTGAGTGTGTGCGTATATATGTGTCTGTTGGACTCACCCGTCGATTTCAACGTAAAAGGGACAAACAGTTGACTTTAGAAGTGAACCGCTAGGATATCCCCAAAATGATTTAATTATAGTGGTGAAGGCTTGAGTAGAACCGGATATATTTTTGAAGGAACTGAGGACAAAGAATTGTTGCGCATTGTGCAATGAAGTCTCCTAATGCTATCCTACTAAGGTTTCAATTAACAGTTTTCCTTCTCCTAGACTGGCTGCCAAACAAGACAAGAAAGCCTAATCAGCCCTACTATTTAACCCATAGCTGGAAGAAAATAGATCCATACCTTTTCCAAGGGTAATAGAATCGAAATGAATTTGAACTCGGCTCATTGATTCCAATTAAGCTTAGTTTAGTGTGGCAAATGAAAATCATTCAAGTGAGACAGCCTAACTTGATTTTAAAACATTGCGTTTAATCTGACTTCCACTCACTTCGACGTTAAATTATGAAATGATGCCAGCAGCGCGTGGCGTCATTAGTAAAAATACGCATCTCTCTCAACGACAAAGCAGGATATTGATATTTAATAAGATGAGTTTAAATTAAGACAAGACAGGAATATTTGGCACTGCACTAACAATTTGGTATTCGACGCGGAATTGCTTTATGGTAGACGCCCCAAGGAATTGTTTCTTAGACGTGAGCACAACTGCTTACAGGATTCATTGTGAAGAACTTTGATTATTTTAAAATCTGGGACAATTTTTTTTCGCTAAAATTGAGAAAGGATTTTCCATAGAAAGAGAAGAAAAAATTAAAGAAGATGTTTTTTTAACAGGGAAATTGAAACATTTAATATTGAGCCGAACGATTCTGATGAGAAATGAACAGAATCAGAATTTTTTTTAGATCATTTTCAATAAAATGTCTATGGCAGGACGCCTAACCAAAATGTTTTTTTTATTATCGTGGAAGATTGTTTAATTTTTGCAGATTGAATTTATTATCAGGAAATTCTCAATATAAAATAATTCAAATAATATTCATTGCTAGAGGAACTGAATAATTATTCGATATAATATGACCATTTTGAATTCCCATTCAAAAATTGTGAATATTAATTTATTCTGATATCAACTGACAATCGGATATCGAACTCAGAAAACTGCTTTTCAATCAGAGGAAAGTTTTTTTGAATTCTCTGATTGACAGTTTTATTAGTTTACGCTTTTTGTTTACCAGTTTCTTCATCTTTTTGGTGATTTTCATCACAAAGATTTTTAACTGAAAGAACAAGTAACTTCCGATGAGACGAGAAATAATAAAAAGAACTTGCATCTCAGAAACTGAAAACAACAAAAGTAGTAAGAGTAAATAAATTTGCTTTCGATTGTATTCGTGAAGTTTTTCGAATTAATACACAAAAACCTTTGGAAGCAACACGTAAAATTTCAAAAAGAGGAAATAAGATGCAATTAAACAGGTAATAGTGAAATGAATCACAAAAACAAGAAATAAAACCAGGAAGAAGACAACGAAAAAAGTAATAAAAATAATACTTTTTGTTTTTAATGCAAATAAACAACCATTTTAAAATCTGTTGAAAACGTAAGTCAGTGATCATCAATCCAAATTTTCATTTTTTATTTCGGAAAACTTTCTTCGTTATTTTCGTTGTTTTTTTTGTTTTAAACAAATTTTGGCCAATCTATTATTCGGTATTAAATTGCGACAATTCCAAAAAATATAGAATCTCTGGTTTCGCAACTCAAAAAACAATTCTTTTTTTGCTGCAATCTTTGATTTGTTTTTTGCATGTCGTTACGTTATAAAGAATTTCACCGAAATAGATTTTTTTGTTTTAAGAAACTTTGATATTATTTGAAAGTTAAAAAATTTCCTTTCAGAGTTTGGATAGCGTAGCACTTTTATTTTGTTATTGATTTAGACACAGCAGCGTGTTGAAAAAAATAAAGCAACATCATCGACTCTATAGTATATAGATAATAACCAAAACAATTTCAAATCATTCTTCATATATATATATATATATATATATATATATATATATATATATATATATATATATATGTATGTATATATATATATATATATGTGTGTGTGTGTGTGTGTATACAGTGTAACCCGGATATAAGAGACCCGGATATAAGAGAAACCCGGATATGAGAGAGATTGTCTCTGGTCCAAAATTAGAGCCTATGTCAATGTATATAATAGACCAAACCCGGATATAAGAGAAACCCGGATATAAGAAACTTCTTCTTCGGCCCCGACAACTCTCTTATATCCGGGCTACACTGTATATACAGTGTAACCCGGATATAAGAGAAACCCGGATATAAGAGATTTTATCTGGTCCCAAATTAGAGCCTGTGTTAATAAAACAAAATAGACCAAACCCGGATATAAGAGAAACCCTGATATAAGAGACGTATCTGGTCCCGACAACTCTCTTATAACCGGGTTACACGGTATATAATATACAGTGTAACCCGGATATAAGATACCCGGATATAAGAGAGATTGTCTCTGGTCCCAAATTAGAGCCTGTGTTAATAAAACAAAATAGGCCAAACCCGGATATAAGAGAAACTCGGATATAAGAGACTTCGTCTCCAGTCCCGACAACTCTCTTATATCCGGGTTGCACTGTATTTACTGTTTATACGTTATATTTATAGATAATTTATTTAAGTAAATGCTCCGTTTTTTTTAATTAAACGGTATTAATTACATTTATCGGAATGAATATTCGAGAAATTGTCGGACTTAATCCATTTCATAATATGTTGTCATTGTTTACGTTAATTTATATTTCGTGAGCAGAAATGATCGATCGAGAAAAAGCGTCGATGGTGTGTGTTTATAAACAGTAATTCGGACTTTGCTAACCGGACTCTTTTCTGTGGCTGAATGGTAAGAGTACTTCAGGCTATATAGCGGTTTCCATAAGGGTGACAGGTTCGATTCCTGTCGGATTTTGTACTAAATTTCTCGAAAATTCAGGCCGGTAAATGTAGTTAATACAGTTTAATTAAAAAAACCAGAGCATTTACTTAAATAAATTATATCTATAAAAATAACGTATAAACAGAAAATATATTAAATAATTACCGAACTTGATGCACACATATATATATATATATATATATATATATATATATATATATATATACATACATATACATATATATATATATATATGATGTGTGTGTTTGTAGGATGTAAACTATCCAAAATAAAAGAGAAGACGATGAGACAAAGAGAGGCATTTTAATCAAAGACGCATTTCACCGGAGAAAAGCTTATATTCTCTTATGCGGCGTCAATAGTTCATCTAAAGAAGAAAGATAAATCTGTGTTAGGAGAGTGTTATAGGATCTTTGAAGATAAGTGGGTTGTCGTATAATTTCCTTTTCAAGTAAATGCATGTCGTATTTGATGGCTCAATGATTGAGTAATAATGTGCTTGTGTCATGCATTTTGTCCAGATACAATTTGTAAAACTTCAGTAAATTCTAAATGTTATAAGGCTGTGTTATAAGGCTTTTACTAATCACCGGAATGAAATTCCAACGCTACCATTTTCAACATAAACTTGACTTTTAAACTCATTTCCTCAAAAAACGATAACGATTTTGAAAAAAATATTTTGTCTCATTATTTATTATGTCAATCCACAACTTTAAAATTGAGTGCTACATCACGGATCCAAAATCAACTTTGCCCTAATGATCAATATCGATACTAATGTTTCTAATAAACTAATCTAAACTGAATTTAGTGAAAAGCAAATGATGAAGACAATAGTCCGCGTGTAAATTATAATAATTCTTCATCTCAGAAATTTAGACAGAATTTATTGGAAAGCATTGTTTAGTATGAAACAAATGACAGGTTATCAAATATTTGAAAGTCAAACGGATTTTATTGTTTACCATGGTTGAAAGATCAGGTTAACAAATATTCAATAATCAGACGTCCTATCAGTTGGGGTCAAAAATACACCGACTGCATCCCTGTGAAGGGGGATAACTGCACTACCAAAAGGAGACACCCGTTTACTCAACTTATGTCTACCTTCTTTTCTTTTTTTACTCTCATGCCTATCTATATATTATTTATCAACGTGATAAAATTCAGCCTTAAATAATCTGAAAACAGTGATTTAACGTCGAAGAAACCAAACTAAATTATATGCTTTTGTTTAGTAGGTATTTATTCGCACTTTCACTCGTATAGAATGAAGCACAAAGTCGGATTTAAAATGGGATGTGGTAGCTGTGCAAAAACTATTTAAATCACCTCAGGACTTCCCCTTTTTGGGACACTACAGGATCTGTCTTTCTTTAGGGAAGCGATGCCCTTGAGGCTCGAATGCTATTGTTTAGTGTAAATGCCGTGGAAGACAGAATATCATGCTTTAGGGGTGTTTCTCTGTAAAACTTATAGAAAGTTTGGCTTGAGTCTAATGAAAAAGATGATTATTGTGAAATACTAGATTTCAAATTGAAAATATCTGTTAGGCATTTTTAAACTGAAGCGTAGGAGGAGGATCTTAGAATCCCGATACCACCTTTTTTATCAAACATCAATTTTTGTACAAATAGTGGATCACAGAGCATATTCAGCTTAATAAATATTTTCAGAAATACTCAGTTTCTGATTGGTCACTTAATATTTAATAACATCGACCTAGTTTTTGACCTTACTAAAAAAACTAATTCCGCCAAAATCTTTCAAGCCCCTGTGAGCCTAACACGTGACCAAAGTTAGTAATAAAATATGAAACGGCTTTCATCTTCGACAGTCAGCCGATCGGAATCCTTTGAACTCGTCACACAGTTCCATGCTTTATGTTAAAGTTCCTTACAGACCATTCAACAACTTATAATCTATCAAACAAGAACTTTGACAACATTTCAATCTAAACATAAAAGGACGTTTGAACTTTTTAAACCACATCTTTACTCCAGTTGTTTGTATCTCTTGTTTATATAAATATTTTATTCATTGTTGGACAAAAACTGTTGTTTCTCATGTTGTCCTTCTCCTATGTTTGTTGAGCACTAAAATTTAATGTGAGAGGAAATTGTTAATTTCATCCCGCAGCCTAATTTACTCAACAATTTTTCATCCATCCATTAACCCAACCTTCACAGGATCTTTATTCGTGGCAAGGAATAAGGAGAATGCGTCTAAAAAGGTGAAGAATAAAGTTTAGCTTTCACAGAGTCGCAACTTCAATCAAAGTGAACATTTATAAAATTAATTTATACCTGAAAGAAGAACAAAAACAAGCAAATCTGCGACAACTTGACGATTATTAGCACAATTTCCCTGTATATGTTGCTATTAATTTACTTAACCGTGGAGACTTCAACGTAGTGTAATAATTCTAAGCTTGTCTTGCTAAATCAGTTACAGTTGAGTAATGAGTTCGATCCTCAGTGGTTGCTCTATACGTTCAGCTTCGTGCCGCATCTAAGCACTGATTTAGTTAAATGGTTACTGGAAAAGTTTTAGCTGAAACAACGAAGTACAATCGGCTATTAATTTTCTGGCGCCATTACTTTTTGACATACAAATATTTTTCGTTTTTTTATAATTATTCAGAATTAAATATTAACATTTTTATTTATATATTTTGTTTATCCCTAAGCTATTTCTAGAGAATGTTCATTATTCAATAATCTTTGTAATTATTTCCAGTAAAGTGACATCATTTTTTTTCGACTTGATCAACAATGTATTTCTGGCGTCATTATAGATGCGTCTTGTACGCTGGTGTTTGTTGAATGGCGGGATTTGATTTGTTTTTTATGACTTATCAACCTTTTGCAAGTTACTGAATGGCGGGAAAACATTAAAAAGAAAAGTAAATAGAAATTGAAAGAAAAGAATGAAATGAACAAAACGTGTTATTTAAGGCAATATGCAGGTTAGCAAAAAAAAAGATTATAGGCATAAAGCTACAGTGAAGAATACGATGAGGATCGAACCGTCGTCGCTGGCCTGAGATCTTCAATATAGGCACACGAATAATCTCGCTATAATAGACGTCATCATTATTGAATATGTATATCCACCGAACAAAAATAAAAAAAATATTTGGTTTTGTTAATATTCTGATGTTTATTGACATCAACACCAAACTAGTTTTGAGAGATTCAGGTGATTATGTTTCAAAACAAACACATTACTGTAATTCCTTTTTTATAATTCGCATTTTTTCTAAAACATAAGCAGAATTAGAAGTGCTACAAAATAATCTTTAAAGAATTGCCGTTTCAGCGGTCGATTTCAGTTGCAAAATGACTACTCACCACAAGCATACGACATTTTGATACTAACATTCGGGGACTGCGACCCCATAAGGATGTCAAATACAATCATATGTACCTAACAATACTTACAAATGTAAAATAAAATAAGAATTATCATAAAACTAAATTAAAATAATATTATTCGATGTTTAAAAACATTTTTGTTAATAAAAGTAGGAAACGTTGTCCGTAATGAAATTAGAGAGGTACAATTTATAGGGTTTGATTACTAAACAATGGATGCGTATTATGCATGAGTAGAAACATTTTCCCACACTTTCAGCGCAATTTTAGGGGTGCGTAATATGGGTGAAGGCGTGGGGAATTTAAAAAATTGTAATAATTGATCATGTGAAGTTAGGATAAAACCCGTTTAAATTGAGTCATTTAATGATAAACTTATGTTGTAGAAAAGTTTTAAAATGCATTTTTCCTTTTAAACCGATTATTATAATAATTTCTAAGTTACTTTCCTTGATTTCTGTGTATAACAGAGTGGGGTGTCTGAAACCAAATTTTACTTCATGAAGCGATAGAACAATAGTCTTTTATTTATAACTATTATCCGCTTTGTATTAACTGCAGTGGTCGAAGAATTTAGTTAAATCATTTTCATTAATTAGCTTACAAAGGACAAAAAAAAACAAAAACATACATGATTTGCACTTATGAAAAAGTGTTGAATTTACATCGCTTTTCTATAGGTTTCTGTCATGTCGGCCATGTTTTTAAATTAAATATCCGAACCTCTGAATTACGAACAATAACAACATAAGAATAAAGAAAGCGTAGGCATTCCTGTTAAATAATTGATTTGTATTTCCAAACATATGTACATGAATTCAGATGAGTAAAAAAAGAAGTAAAAATAGCCTTTAGTTGAGTTCTAGTCTTTGGGTAATTGCAGTTGAAAAAAGACCTTTGAGTAGTTGGACTACTGTCTCTAGCACTTTCGCCCAAGCGCCTCAACCTCCGACGTCTTACTCTCTGGGTTGAGGTGTCTACTCGGCCTTAACCGAACTTAAGGGAGTGACCGTAGGTCCCCTGAGCAGCCGTAGACCATTCGACCGGTTCACTGGTTTAATCCTGCTACCTGCCCACGTTGTGATTGGTTTGATCCAGAAAGCAGAAGTGATGTTCATCCATTCACGGTTGACTGAAGATGTAGACACGGCCGGAGAGTCTGTGCTAATAAATTTAGAATGCACCCCAAAAAAATAAAAAAATAAAAATATATATGTATCCGGACAAACAACTATTCAATGGTTGAATTGTTAATGTATTTTATATAGCAGAAAAGAATAGTATAGAAAAGAAACGGGTTACAGAAAAGAAAATAATTGACGTAAAATCTCATAGACAGGATTCGAGAGAGAGAGAGAGAGAGAGAGAGAGAGAGAGAGAGAGAGAGAGAGAGAGAGAGAGGTTGATAATCTGATCATTGTATTGTAGCTTGTTCGACGTTTCCGTTTCCAGTGGTGGTAATAATAGTAGCAGTAGCAGTCTTAGATTGTTGGAGGAGTAATTCGCATCTTCGTACTTATATCAACAAAATATGTTAGCGAGCGGGCGTTTGGTTTCAATCTCTGACGTCACTTCCAGTCTCCGACCTCTCTCTACCCAGCTCGACTGCACTCGACGACAGACGAGCCAACCACTCTGTCAACAGATTTCTGTGCGCGTTTATATAGATAAACCTAGCTGATCATAAATCGACCCTTGACCCGTACACGATTATCACGAGTGCTGCCTTCAACCTAAAATCATGTGAATTTCAAAGTTCCTCATTGCCTTAGTAAGCTCTATTTCAAATTTTAACCGATAAAAATTATCTCGATCATCTTACATTGTCTTCCTAATGACCCAATTCCAAATGGGCAAGATCATATTCCCATCAGTAAACAAAATTGTTCTGATCTAATTTTGCTGTTCAAATCTACTCCAATTTCAATAAAAAAATATATGTGTGTGTTTCCCAAACTCTCTCTCTGTTACATGTCAAAGCTGCGGTAGAGTTAAAATGTTAAGTAGTTAGGTGGTTGAAAAAAGAATTTGATCGTAAGCGAAGATTCACTGACCGCTCCTTCAGGAGATCTATTCGTTTGAAGTCGCCGACACATTTTTCTTTCAGCGCGCGCTGGTGGAGAAAGGAAATGCTATGTGGTCATATATTATCTTGCGTTTGAATGACTTGGAGACAGTTGCATCTCTGTTGCTGAATGTCGAAATCTGTGGGTTTTTTGAAAAAAATTTCCCCACATAGGCTCGGAAAAAATAGAATTTAATTTTCTCTGATTGGTCAAATATTTCACATTGTGATGTTAATTTCTAACCAATATTGATTTAACTGTGTTGTATTGTCAAGTATTTTGGCATGTTTGTAAATAGTGTCTGCTATTGGGTAGAAAATAAAATTTGGGCGTGTTTTAATATGGTATGTATGTGGGTATGTATGTGGGTATGTAATTGTTTTGGAAGTAAGGTTTCTTTTTTATATTGGAAACAGGGTTAACTTTATATCTCTTCTTGCTAAAAAGAATCGGTTGCGATCATACTTCATGTCTACTTAAAAAGTTTCAAATGTATAGAACATGGCGTCTGACTTTATATTAACATCCTACTGGTAAAATGGCTGCTATCGTTTCCCAATTGAAAAAATGACTGATTTGATATCAATTCCTATATCTATATCTCTTATCATTCTACAAAAATACCGTATTTTCTATGATTTTTTTTACCTATATCCCTCACCTTTCTACTGGAAGAAAAGACAAAATTGCTATCGACTTTCCAATAGAAAAGAAATGCCTCTACTAATGTCGAACGTTAGATCCAGTTTGTATTTGAACGTATTTCCGGATGTGAACAGTTCTACCCCAAGTGACTTGAAATGCCACCGATTGCAATATTCTAATGCACTTAGTCTTTTAAGATTTGACGCTTGACTTGAGGAATCTTCAAATATGCAAAAGCACTTCGTTAGATGATTTGTTCAGAGTGAGTTAAGATCCAAAAGGCCTGGTATTTGCGGCAACCAAAGATTAAATAGCAGACTTCGGCAGTTAAATCTGAAGAAATTTCAAAATGCAAATCAGATTTTGAACAGAAAAGATCATTTAAAAAGATGCGAGTAAAAGAAGAGAAAAAGTTTACAAGTGATTAAATAAAATGTTTATTCGTTAAAAAGAAAGAAAGCGAAAGAAAAAAGTTCAAGAGAAAAATCAGTGAAGCATTTGAAGATTTTAAGTGAATTTGTCTTTTTCTTTGATCAGGAGCCATTTTGCTTTAGAGCAGTCTCCTATAACCCGAAACAGTAATAGTGCTTGGGGAACGGTAGGGGTGTGTGTGATTCTTGGAGAAGCAAGACGTAATATAGAGAGTGTATGTTATATGCGTCATAGTCATTCGGATGTAAGAGTGTTTATGAAATTTCATAAGTGCAGTTGGGTGTTTTAGAAGATGGGCGATATAAAACATTTGTGTGGATTTCTACAGGTACTGGCAAGAACAAAAGACAAAGGAATATAATAGTACACACACACACACACACTGTGTGCGTGGGATGTGTGTGTGTGTTTATGTGAAAGAGAGAGAGAGTGAGAGAGGGAGGGGGAGAGAGTGAGAGAGGGAGGGGGAGAGAGAGAGAGAGAGAGTGTGTGTTGAAAAGTTCTAAGCCCGACCAACTTCACAAAATCAATATTCTTATGTTTGGTCATTGAAATAAGGATTTGGAAAAATGATTCGGATTGAGAACTTTTCATCTGTGCGTGTGCGTGTGTGCGCGCGCGCACGCGTGTGTGTAATATATATATATATATATATATATATATATATATATATATATATATATGTATATGTATATGTATATACAGTGCTGTTCGATAAAAGTGACTCACCTGATTTTTTTTTTTTACTAAATGTTCTCTTCTCCGATGAAACGAAAGTTGAGCTAAATTCAAAGTATAAGCAATCTAAAATGCGAAGAAGAAGCTTTGAAAGCTCTTTGAATTCAGCAGTAAGCACTGTCAAGCATCCGTTCAGTATAATGTTCTGGTGATGCTTTTCTTTTCATGGAACTGGTTTCTTAAAATCGATTGAAAAGACCCTCAGGAGCGAGCAGTACAAGAGAATTTTGGAGTCTTGTCTGCTCCCTTCTGCTGAAAGGGTGCAAATCGACCCCACCAAGCTCATTTTTATGCAGGATAATGCTCCCTGTCACAAATAAAAATTGATGAAGGAATACTTTGATGAGAAGCAGGTGAGTGTTATGACATGGCCGCCCCAATCTCCTCACCTCAACCCCATAGAAAACTTATGGAGCATTATAAAATACAGGCTCTCGAGAAAGCAGTTGAGCAACAAAGAGGATTTGATTGTGAATTTCATATCCGAATGGAATTCAATGCTTGGAGATGAGATTTGCCAGAACCTAATCAAGTCAATGCCAAAAAGGGTTGAAAAGGTTATTCAAAATAAAGGAGGACCCATAGATTATTAAATATTTCGAACTATATTATCTATTATAAATAAATTATACCTATATTATTATTTATTTAAAGCTGTTCGGTTATGTTTTTATTGATTACTAGTTGCAGTCACTTTTTTTTGCACAGAGCTTTTCCCTAAATCTCATTTATATCCAAAATTATAATTATCAATAGAATACCTTAGGGTGAGTAAAGTTTTTTACTAGGTGGTCGGGAAGGGGTCTTCATATTAGTAAGATTAAAAATTAATTTGACCTCAAAAACCATAGGCGAAAGAATTTAAAAAAAATCAGGTGAGTCACTTTTATCGAACAGCACTATATATTTCTTTACGCTAGTTTCAGTAATTTTCCTCTCTTATCCTATCACACAGACACACGCACGCTCACAAACATATATATGTATACGTCTATCTTGATTACATTATTCTCACTAATTTCCTGTTCATTTCTCTCCATTATCCTATCTATCTATTAGATACACATCCTCACAATCACACGCACGCACAATAATTAGAGAGTGCAGTGTTGTTTTTGTATTTTATATTGTCTAAAGTCATTCGATGACGGTAGATACGACATGTTCAAGGATTTTCAATGGAACCAAAATAACATTTAACATCGATACCGGTAAGTATACTAGCTTGGTAAACAATGTTATCAATCATGCATTGATCTTTTACGGGACATATCATATTTTTTCGGCAGGTGCATTTATTTTTTCAAAAACTTACGCTGTCTTTGTTGGAAATATATTTGTTTAATATAATTTGGTTATGTTGGGATATAGATTTATCGATGCTATTAATGAAGCTATAGCTGATCTTAACACCGTTTTTGTTAGAAAATCATTTTTAGTGTTGGTGAATGATTAAAGAGCTTATGAATTCAATTTACGAAAATTCTTCCGATATTAGTTTGAACATTATGATTAAGAGGTGGATTAAAAATTATGATTAGAAGTTGGATTAAACATTGATTAAGAGGTGGATTAAACATTATGATTAAGTGGTGGATTAAACATTATGATTAAGAGGTGGATTAAACATTATGATTAAGAGGTGGATTAAACATTATGATTAAGTGGTAGATTAAACATTATGATTAAGAGTTAGATTAAACATTATGATTAAGAGTTAGATTAAACATTATGATTATGAGGTGGATTAAACATTATGATTAAGAGGTGGATTAAACATTATGATTAAGAGGTAGATTAAACATTATGATTAAGAGTTAGATTAAACATTATGATTAAGAGGTGGATTAAACATTATGATTAAGAGTTAGATTAAACATTATGATTAAGAGGTGGATTAAACATTATGATTAAGAGGTGGATTAAACATTATGATTAAGAGGTGGATTAAACATTATGATTAAGAGGTAGATTAAACATTATGATTAAGAGGTGGATTAAACATTATGATTAAGAGTTAGATTAAACATTATGATTAAGAGGTGGATTAAACATTATGATTAAGAGGTAGATTAAACATTATGATTAAGAGTTAGATTAAACATTATGATTAAGAGGTGGATTAAACATTATGATTAAGAGGTGGATTAAACATTATGATTAAGAGTTAGATTAAACATTATGATTAAGAGGTGGATTAAACATTATGGTTAAGAGGTGGATTAAACATTATGATTAAGAGTTAGATTAAACATTATGATTAAGAGGTGGATTAAACATTATGATTAAGAGGTGGATTAAACATTATGATTAAGAGGTAGATTAAACATTATGTTTAAGAGGTGGATTAAACATTATGATTAAGAGTTAGATTAAACATTATGATTAAGAGGTGGATTAAACATTATGATTAAGAGTTAGATTAAACATTATGATTAAGAGGTGGATTAAACATTATGATTAAGAGGTGGATTAAACATTATGATTAAGAGGTGGATTAAACATTATGATTAAGAGGTGGATTAAACATTATGATTAAGAGTTAGATTAAACATTATGATTAAGAGGTGGATTAAACATTATGATTAAGAGGTGGATTAAACAATACAATGTTACACCGGCGCTGTTTCTGTTTATTTTTACCTTCTTGGATTTTTTTTTCTAAATACTCTAAATTTAATTTATGGTTTCTTAGTTCTAAAGCCTTTGTATATTTTAATTTATTATTATCAAATATTTCCTCATTTCTGGACTTGGTTGATAATCTACCTTGGACTGATTTCTGTAAATTATCAAGAATTTTCTGATGGTGGTTTGATTTTTTACTGACGTATCCACGGTTATATAGATCTTTGGTATATGATTTGTAATAAGCATTATTTAATTCCAAGGTCACATCGAGAAAGTTTAGCATTGGTAGCAGTAGCAATATTTAGTTCGTGATCTTTGAGATCTTTCATCGGTTCCTTTTTCGATCGGTCTTTATTTCGCGCACTTGTTTTTACAGAGGAGAAGTCTGGTGTCGATAGAATCTGGTGTCCTTAATGTCGAAGATAAATCAAATTCGCCACAATAACAAGATTCTAAATAATTCATATGCCTCTGCTGAATAAAATTCTTCGATAGCAATATCAAATTCTGGGCTAATTCTTTTGCTCCACAGATAAGCATTATGAAATAATATAGGTTTTTGTGTCTGCTTTAGGATATTTATTTCACGATCGCTAATAGGACAATAATTTTTTGTTAGGTTTATAGCAGACATTAGCAGATTCTCGGTGATGGACAGGTAAAAGTCACAACTATCGAATTGAATGAATGCACATTCATTCAGCCGTTTTTTTTTGGTAATAATCCTACAGGTTTACCACCCAGTTATACCCCTCTATAAAGAGTTAGGCCAGATTTACAACACAATTGTATCACTTCATTCAGTACAAAGTTAGACCAAGTTTACCAGCCTGTTATATCCCTCTATTCACCAAACAGTTAGGCCAGATTTACAACACAGTTATATTCTTCCATTCAGTAAAAAGATGGGCCTGATTTACAACACGGTTATATCCCTCCAAGCAGTAAAATGTTGGACCATTCTGTTAAACACCGAAATTAAAGAAATTAAAAATTGTTACAATAATCGTTGGAAAATGAAAAATGTATTTTAAAATATTTTCCATAATATAACATGGCTGAGTGGTTAGAAAGTTCGATTTCCGACCTTGAGACTCTCACTATAGACAATTTGTAAGGAAGGTAACTTCTTGATGTTTTCGGCCTCGGGGAGGTGATCCCATCGTGCGGCTCCGTTTGGATAGTGCCTGAAAGACATACCACGGTTTAACCCAAGCCTTGTGAAGTATTTGGGAACTATCGACAGTTGTCCTAGCAGGAATTCACAAGTCATCGTGACCGAGGGTTTGAGCGCATCGCCTTATTCAGATTCTTTTTCTTGCCAGATAAATCGATCTCTGCCCAGAAACTGTAACTAAGGTCCGCTCCTCATAGTTGCATTATAAACCGCAGGTGGGCTGTGTGGGTGTTGAGCAAACACAAATGTGCCTGAGAAGGCGTCTGCAACAGGGATTGGCTAAGCGGGCTTAGTAGACGGGCATCCGCGGATACGAGCGGCGAGACGTTATTATCTGTCTTCTACGGTAGGATACATATCAGGCGCAGTTATGTGTCCCCCTATCGGGGTTAACGCTGACAACGAGCGAATCGCCCATCTCCAACCATAGCTGACGTCATATCAGGTCAAACCTGCACCGAGTATGAAATGGAGTGCAAACCCTACATCAGCATTACACACACACACACACGCATATATATATATATATATATATATATATATATATATATATATATATATATATGTGTGTGTGTGTGTGTGTGTGTGTGTGTGTGTGTGTGTGTGTGTGTGTGTGTGTGTGTGTGTATAGCGTTCGGTACTATCCGCGGTTCTCGGGAGGTCTCGGAACATAAAGTGGGAATACTGTATCAGTAACAAGCATTAGTTTCTATTTTCACCCAGAAATTGCATCCAAATGGTCGAATCGTAAATTGCGTCATATACAAAGAGTTAATAATCAGGTAACACACAATGTAGTGACTACAAGCATTGTGTTGCGGCAGCGTTTCCTTTGAATGAATAAGATTTATCTCACAGTAATGCAAAACATTACTTTACCTGGATTTGAACACCGATCGCACAGGTCGCCTGAAGATAATCTACAAGAAAGAAATAAAAGAATAGAAAGCGTAGAAGAAAAACGAAATAGATATAAAATGGAGAAGATGATAAATTATCAAACAGAAAATAAGAGATTGATCCAGGGTTAGTTGGTAGAAACGAATTGAGACAGATAGATAGATAGATAGACATGAAGAGACTAAGATAGATAGATAGATAGATAGACATGAAGAGACTAAGATAGATAGATAGATAGACATGAAGAGACTAAGATAGATAGATAGATAGATAGTTTGATAGACATGAAGAGACTAAGATAGATAGATAGACATGAAGAGACTAAGATAGATAGATAGACATGAAGAGACTAAGATAGATAGATAGTTTGATAGACATGAAGAGACTAAGATAGATAGATAGATAGTTTGATAGACATGAAGAGACTAAGATAGATAGATAGATAGATAGATAGATAGACATGAAGAGACTAAGATAGATAGATAGACAGAGATGAAGAGACTAAGATAGATAGATAGACAGACATGAAGAGACTAAGATAGATAGATAGATAGATAAACATGAAGAGACTAAGATAGATAGATAGATAGATAGATAGATAGAAATGAAGAGACTAAGATAGATAAATAGATAGATATAAAAAGACTTAGATAGTTAAGTAAGCAGGTTATGGATTGTTATGGTCCAAGGTTAGGACCAAGGAAGAACAACACGAACACAAGAGTAGGAATAACAAAGATATATTAAACAGAATAATAAATCAAGAAGTTGATGGTGTTAGTATGATTGTCAGTCTGGTTTAGAGTGAACTACTATTTGTCTCGACTCGTTCCGTCTCGACTCGTTACACTTCGTTCTCTCCGTCTCTCTTGTGAGGCGCAGTCTTTATAGCATCAGGAAGAGTTCATTGTCGTTACAGGTAAGTTCCCATAACATAGATGAATGACAATACCAAAACAGATGGTCAATATTCAACGATTATTAATTATTAAGTTTGACGACTAATTTTCTTTCATCTGACGACTTGAGTAAACGTTGGGATAAAAACAACTAAAAAATTAAGATGAAAGAAAATTACGAGTCAAAATTAAAAATGAATTGTGTATATATTTATTCACTATATCCAATATTATTATGAAAATCAATCATTTCATAATAAAATTGATATTAACCAACCGATATTGGCAGAATTTTCAAGTTATATTTATTTTGATATAATAAATATACACTGTAAATTTCACTTTATAACATGAGATTTTATTAAAATATATGGGAAAAGAATTTTTAGACAGTTTAACTGCTGTTCAGTATATTGTAAATAGAAATAAAAAGTACGACTATAGTTACAGATATTTTATTTTTAATTTCAAATATATAAAGCCTGCCATGCATGGCAAGAGAAATCTAATCTGAAATGAGAAATAAGAAATTAAAAAATTGAACGATACTAACAGAACGTTGAGCAGCAATCATAGACTATGAATAAAAATTGAAACCATTAGCAAAAATAAGGATAAGAAAAGATATCTTCAAGGATGTGGGAAAATGGAACTTGAGAAAACTTAGAAGAGCAATGAGCAAAAAAGTGAATTGACCAGCAGATAAATGTTTGAAGAAGCTGGTGTTACAAATATAAACAGAGAGAAAAGATACAGAATATTAATGAAGGCATGAAAGCAACAAAAGTATTGCCGTTAAATAAACATAATAAAAATGTGTAATTTTGGCAAATATATGAAAACTGATTACTCAACAAAATTTTTTAGTGATGAATGTAAAACTATATTGGTTGGACTTGATGGGTTAACTAGAGGTTGTGTCTTGTATGGAAATAGTCAACCAACAGAGAAATGTTTTGGGCAGTAAATTTTAGTTAATGATAGTGTCAAGATAAATGCAGTGAATTACTGGGAATTTTTGGACAAGGTGTTTGTTGAGTGATATAGGTCACAAAGCTGTTATGGTCCAAGGTTAGGACCAAGGAAGAACAGCACGAACACAAGAATAGAAATAACAAAGATATATTACACGAAATAATAATACAACATGTGGACAGTGTTAGTATGACTGTCAGTCTGGTTTGGAGTGAACTACTATTGTCTCGACGTGATTCTGTCTCGTCCCTCTCTCTTGAGATGCGCAGTATTCATAGCGCCAGGAAGAGTTCACTCTGTCGTTATAGGTAAGGTCCCATATCAAAAGCTAAATGCTATATTTATGCAAGACAAGTAGAAAGAGTAGAAAAATTAATAAAATCGATGGATGAAAGACTGATAAAATTCATAGAATATCGGCAAGACCAAATGAATCTATAAGATGATAATATAATAATAATATAATTGTTTAATTAACTGATTTTAATCATTTCAAGCAAGGCAATAAAGCCACTAAAACGCAACGAGTTACTGAGTGTTAGAGAATAGTAGAAAAATGAAACACTATTAAGGAGAGCGAACAATAAAGGAGCAAGAATTAAGAAGACAGAAGATAAGGATTGAAATTGTTTTTAAATTTTTGAAGATCAAGCTTGACTAGTAAGCAAGAAACAGGAAGAGAGTTCTACAATCGAGAATTGCGATGGAAGAAGCTCTTAGGATAGAACTTACGGTCACCTCTAGTAATTTCAATTGTAAAATGACGAGACCTTGCCACCAATCTAGTAACGAAAGAATTTATAGAAAAGGCAAAGGGCAGCTACGTTACGATAGTAGGAAAACTGAAGCCGAGATGCCAGGTCAGGACTAATAACATTGTAGTTTTTTCTTTGGATTTTATCAAGAATCTCTAAATATATAGAGTGACCACCAGACCAGATGTGGCATCAATATTAAAAACAAGGACAATGACGTGTAAGATAGATGCTTGTGAGAAAATTTGTCCAGTACAGTGGACCAACTTTCCTAGCAGTAGACCTAGCAATTGATTCAATAGAATCTTTCTACTGACATTAATGTCAGTGGATGACGTTCGTCCGAAAATGCTCAGGTGATTGAGTGATTTGTTTTGCTTGTCAACATTGGGCGGGTTATTTAAAACCGAAATATTTTCCCGGTAGAAGTCCTAATGCTTAACCCATAACTGAAGAGGGAGGAGATAGGTTAGGTATATGAGATATTAGGTTAATTAAACATATGCTATTGTGGCTTATAATTTCGGATTTTTTAAAACTACAGATTTCTTTTATACTATGTTTATTTGCATAATAAAACCTGAGTTCTTCCAAACAAGGTATTGTCAATATTTTAATAAGCATAGATTTTATACATGAAACTCACAAACTTTATATTTTGCTCATACGAAAATCAATATATTCCAGATATTTTACCAATATCAGTTGGTCAATTCCAATTTTGGTATGAATCACTCATTTGTATAATAAAATCTGACATCG
This sequence comes from Acanthosepion esculentum, assembly GCA_964036315.1. Taxonomy (NCBI): domain Eukaryota; kingdom Metazoa; phylum Mollusca; class Cephalopoda; order Sepiida; family Sepiidae; genus Acanthosepion; species Acanthosepion esculentum. The sequence continues at coordinate 5,893,649 of OZ038477.1, forward strand.
TGTATAAAAATGTGTTAAATGTAGACAAATGGTCTGTTACCTTTGTGTTAAATAATGAACCTCTATATTGTAGTGAAGTAAAACATATCTCTACCAAGATAAAAATATGCATAAGTAAACAATACTACACACACACACACACACACACACACACACACACACACACACACACACACACACACACACACACAAACTTGCACACACACTCGCAAGCACAGACATACCAACATATACAGGGTGCGGCTGGTATTTGAGTATATACAGATTTAAGATTAATACTGCTTCCCACTAACTTCTAATGATTTTATTTTTCAGAAATCAAGAATGGCAAATCCTATGATAACAAATGAAATGAAAAGGCATTAAAGACTGATCATAGCGGTTTGGATATTGCACGTTTCCTCAGAGTTGCAAGATCGTTTGTCCACAAGATACGAAAAGAGTTAGAAGACGCTGACAGTTCCCCAATGTCTGTATCAAAACGTAAAAGACATTCTGCACGTTCTGATAAAGTGAGAACATCCAAATTTATTCAGGAAGTCAAGCAGACATCTGACGAAAACCGAGGTTAATCAATGAGGTCAACTGCCAAAAAGCTGCATGTGTCTGAAAAGCAATCAAAAGGAGTGTTCATGAAGACATTCGATACAAGTCCTACGTGATGAAGAGAGGTCAATTTATGTTTAAAAAAACAAAAGAAAGCCGTTTAAACAGATCCAAAAGGCTTTAAAACAAACTTAAAAAATTTTCAGAAGCTGGTGTGATTTGTTTTTTCTCAGATGAGCAAAAACTTTGCTCAAGATCAAAAACTTAACTGAAGAAATGACGGATGGCTTTGTTCAGATCCTTCTGAGGTGCCAAAAGTGATGCGCACAAAATTTCCTTCAAATGTCATGGTATTGGGTGTTGTTAGCAATGAAGAACACGTTATGGCACCACACTTTTTTCCACAAGGTCTTAGAGTAAATGTTGCTGCTTATATTGAGGTTCTAGAAACAGTTGTCAAGCCCTGGAGTGACAACATATGCAACGGCAGGCCTTACATATTCCAGCAAGACTCGGCTACATCCCACAAGGCTCTACGAACACAAGAATGGATGGCTGACCATTTGTACGACAACATCACACCCAACATTTGGCCTCCTAACTATCCAGATCTCAATCCACTAGACTATTATGCGTGGAGCGTTGTTAAGAAGGAGGTTAATAAACAGCCTCATAACACCAAAGACTCTCTTAAAGCTGCAATAGTTCGAGTAATGTCTGACATAAATAAGGACCAATTAATCAGAACTTGCAGCCGACCTCGTGTAGAGACAATTATTGATGCTAGTGGTGGTTTTATTGAATAAAATTGAATAATAGTTAGCTAAATTTCATGTTTACTTGTTTGTAATCAAATATGATTATATTCATTTCTTTAGCAAGTTTTTTTTTACTAATCCATAAAATATGTCCTCAAATACCAGCCGTACCCTGTATATTTTAAACAAGTTTTATTAAATTTACCAAACAAGCTCAATCTGTTCCATATTTATTGTATTTTTCCAGTTCTTAAATATGTCGCCGTAAATCCAGAGCCGAATTTTAGATCAAAGATCAAGATTTTATTTTGTTTTTGTTCAAGTACTTTCGACAGTCGAGTCGATTACATTCATTTACGTACTAACACCCTTGGGAAAGGTATGAATCCTCTTCTTCTCTCCCCAGCTCTGGGTAAATAGCAGGACAGACTGGGTTCTATGCCCTTGGATGGCAACTGGTCTACCGTAGAAAGAAATGGCAACCTACTGCGGGAAAGAATCTGCCTCTTCAGTCATGTATCGATAGATACATGATCGCCTAAGCGAATGCTACATAACTGACTGACTTTCGACAGATTCGCTCGTTATCATTAATTAAATGTTCTCAGTCTCGGACACAACAGATTTTTTAAAATATCTCCTTTTATTTTTGAACGTTAGATTTCAAATTTAAATAGCCATGTACCGTATAAGCGACTTCATATGAAGAAAGGTTTCGCCGACCCTGACATCAATAGAAGAGAAATGTATTATTAACTAATTTATAGATATTTTACATATTCTATATAGATTTGAAAATGCCAACCCTTTTGATGAAATATATTTTATTTATTGCCGGTTGTTTTGGTTGTGTTGCAAACGCCTTGAGTATAGTGAATACTATAAGTTGGTAATATCTACTAATGTCTGCCTTATTTTTAAAACATTATTTTCGTATTTGGTAACGCTCCATTTGACTCTGGACAGCAGAACGTGTACAGTCTATTCGGCATAAATTCCGAATAATATTACTTGATATAGAAAAAAGTATTATGAACTAAAATACTAGTGTCCTTATCGTAAGCGTTTTAGGCAGGCCTTCTTTAGGTGTCTGGCGTACTTAACGGAAATTTCAAATCGATCCTTTTAATCCAAACAGGCAGATTATTTCCCTTCCGCTTTCGATGCCAAAGTAAGACACGCAGAAGTTAATCCAGCTTTGGGATGTCGTTTTTTTTTCTTCTACTGAACCAAAAGTATATGACTTTTCGCATTAGCCGACACAGGGATTGAAACCATGACCGTAAAGGAAGTGGATCCACTTAAACAATTCGTTTATATAGTAGGACATCGAAAGGATAGAATAAATGAAATCAATTTTGTATTCGTCATTGAAATTCGATCTGTGGTTGGTTCATTTACAAATAGAACGCTAAATAACGCTATTTAATTGATCTTGCACTTAAAAAGAAATCAGTTTAACTCAAGCATGGCGATAAAGCTACTAAGACGAAAGAGGTTACCAGGAGTGAAAGAATAATCGGCGAGAAATTATTATTAAGGAGAGAAGACAATAAAAGAACAGGGGTTTAGAAGACAGAAGATAACGACTGAAATTGCGTTAAAATTTTTGAAGATCAAAGCTGATTGGAAAGCAAGAAGCCGGAAGAGAGTTCCACAAGCGAGAGGTGCGTTAATTTTAGTTAAAAATAATTTGTGGTAACTAAAAAGGGAATACAAAGAAGTTGAATTTGAAATTTACAGACATGAGTCAGGTTTCTGCTGCAACAAGTATTGTACCGTTGAGATGATTGATTAAAAAGTTATTTCATCTGTGGTTTTCACTTCTACGCGATTCATGTATTTAAATTCGAAATAGCACTTAACTCGCACAAACGATTAGTGGCTAAATTATTATTATTATTATTATTATTATTATTATTATTATTATTATTATTATAATCGATATTTAATTTTTCCCTTAGGGTTTGTCATTGACGCTTGATTAGTTATGTCTATATGGTGAATGAGCATAGAAAGGCAACTCCTAAGAGAACAATAGATAGAAAGATAGCAAGAGAGGGAGGTTTTAGAAATAAAGAGAGGATACATGGATATATATATATATATGGGGAGAGGGAGAGAGAGAAAGATAGAGGAGAGAGTTAGAAGAGAGAGGGAGACAATTAGGAGAGAGAGTTGGCAGAGAGTTGAGAATGATAGAAAGAGAAGACAGAAATGAAAAGTGGAAAAATGGGAGAGAGTTAAGAGATTGAGACAGAGAAAGGTGGGAGAGATAAATATTAGGGAGAGAGATGTAAACAGAGTGAAAAGGAGGGAATTTGGGGAGAGAGAGAGAGAGAATTGCGAGAGAGAGAGAGAGTTGGGAAAGAGTTGTGAGAGAAAAAGTTTGGCGAGAGAGATGGAGGCAGTTAAAAGGAAAAGAGAAGTAATTTGGAGAGAGAGAAGAAGCGAGTTTAGAGAGATGGAGGCAGAGAGAAAAGGGAGGTTATTTGGAGAGAGAGAGTGGGTTGGGAGAGAGAGGGTAGAGAGTTTTGGGAAGACAGGGAGAGAGAGGGAGGCAAGGAGAAAAAGAAAGGAATTTGGAGAGAGAGAGAGTTGGGAGAGAGAGAGGGGGTGAGAGTTAGGGAAGATAAAAATTTGTGAAAGTGAGGGAAACAGAGAAAAAGGAGAGATTTGGAGGGAGAGAGAGTTGGAAGAGAGAGAGAGAGAGGGGGAGAGAATTTGGGGAAAGGGAAAGAGCGAGAAATTTGTTAGAGAGATGTAGGCAGAGAGAAAAAGGAAGTTATTTGGAGTGAGAGAGTGAATTGAGAGAGAGAGAGGAAGAGAGTTTAGGGAGAGAGGGAGAGAGAGAGAAATTTGTGAGAGAGATGGAGGTAGAGAGAAAAAAGAGGGAATTTGGAGAGAGAGATGATAGAAAGAGAAGGAGAGAGTTTGAGGACAGAGAGAGAGAGAGAGAGAGAGAAAGAGAGAGAGAGAGAGAGAGAGAGAGAGAGAGAGAGAGTTGTGAATGACGTGACGTCTGAACATGTCTGCAAAGAAAATTCTTTACCAGGACATAGAACCTAGAAAAACAAATAGACCGTAAAATTTATTGTAAAATAATATCGAAAAGAAAGCTAGATTAAATAAAGCAAAAAACAAAACAAACAAACAAACAAAAAACACCCAGAGTTATACTATATACCTGTCTATGGAAAGCACACACACAAACTAACACTATCACACAAACACACACACAAACACACACACACACACACGTCTTATCATAAATGCGCGCATATACACGCATTTATATATAAGTGTAATTATCAAAACACATATATAATACATCAATTAGGCACTTCGAGGTGGTTTAGTGGTTAGCAAGCTTGACTCGCTAGAACGATTACGACTGAGTAGTGAGTTCAATTCTCACTGGATGCCTCCTAATTTCGGCCTTATGCCACATCTAAGCTACCCTTGGAAAATCATTTAGGCACCTCGAAGCGGTGTAATCCATAGTAAGCTTGTCTCGCTAGGTCAATTACGACTGAGTAGTGAGTTCGAACCTCACTGGGTGCCCACTAAATTCGGACTTGTGCCACATGGTAGCTACCCTTGGAAAATCATTAAGGTACCTCGAGGCGGTGTAATGCGTAGCAAGCTTGACTCTCTAGAACAATTACAACTGAGTAGTGAGTTCATTCCTCACTGGGTGTTCCCTAATTTCGGCATTGTACCACATCTAAGCTACCCTTGGAAAATCATTAACGCACCTCGAGGCGGTCTAGTGGTTAGCAAGCTTGTCTCTCTAGAACAATTACGACTGAGTAGTGAGTTCGATCCTCACTGGTTGCCCCTAATTTGGTTCTCGTGCCACATCTAAGTTACGTTTGGAAAATAATTTGGTCACCTCGAGGCGGTGTCATCGTTAGCAAGAACAATTACAACTCTGTAGCGAGTTCGATCTTTATTGGGTTGCCACCGTCCTTCTGGTTTTGTGCCACATTTTAACTACGCTTGTCAAATCACCGTAGATAGAGCGTGAAAATATATTATAATTCAAATATTTGCATCTGAAAAATGTTTTGAAATGTATGTGCGCATTAGGAAAAACAGATAAAAATCAAATGGTCTTTAGCTCGATGGAGAAGAGGATAGCTTCTGAAGTGTGTGGGTTGTCTTTTTCCCCCCAAGCAATGTGGGAGTGCCAGTAGCACGCACGTGGTTACAGAGTGTAAGAGTGAGAATAAAGAGGTGTTTTTTGTATGAAAGGATATAGTGAAGCATGGGGATCAATGTCAGAGCATCAGAAGTTGTCGATTGATATTATATTTAAATTTTTGAAGATTATAGTTATCAGGGAAGCAAGTAAGAGGAAGGGAGTTCCACTGTAGGGAAGTCCGAGAGAAGAAGCTGTTGAAGTAGAAGGTGATGTTGCATTTAACTGCTTCGATAGTAAAAGTGTGGGACCAAGATACCAATCTAGTAGCAAGCTTAAATTCATGCAGTTGAAACACCAGTGAAAATTGGTCGCTAGAACAGTTGCCCTGAAAATATTTGTAGAAAAGACACAGGGAAGCCACATCACGTCTGTGAGAAAGTGACTGGATTCGAGATGCCAGGTCATATCGTGAAATTCACAAACAGTCGCACTTGGGTTACACGGGTCATTTGGGAATAATCAGTGCCTTGCTGGAAGACGTACAACTGGCCACTTACGAAGAAAGGCTTCACTCCCAAGTCTTAGACCCGATGCAATCGCGCCGTTGATCTTAAGCACCTGCAGGAGGAAGTGAAATGCCATGGAAGAGTCATTATTGTCTATGATTCCTAAGAGCAACACAAACTTCGTATAAATCAATGTGGATAACTCTTCAATCTCTTAGTCGCTCTTGTTGGCAGCATTTTTTTAAAACTATATTTCACCCAATACAAGGTATGAGAGCCACTCAAATAGAGGTTTGCTGAATAAGTTGTGTGAGATGGTTGTAAAAAGAGAAAGTGTGGATTATGAAGATAAGGAGAATAGATAGCAAATGACCCTTGATTGAAGAGATTCACGATTGAAGATCGTAGTGTTCACAGAAGCACTCAAGTGGGAGTCTGTTCGGCAAAGTAGCTGTTCTTGAAAAAACGTTGAGTCGAAATTCCTCATTACGATTGGAATGCGGAAGAAAAGAGGCTGATTCGATTCCATGGGCGTCCCATGATGATACCCGGCTGTGAAGCCTCAAACTTGTGGAGCTAAGATTGCGGCTCATCTGAACATTTGCCGTGGAAATAGCGATAGATTTGCGACGTTGCGTTTGTGTGGGAAAAAAGTCCGTAGAGTGGAGAATAAGTCCCCAACCCCAGAAGACAACGCAAACGATTCTGAAGACTATCGAGGGTTTAATGTGAGTACGAAGCAACCACTGCAATATTCCATTCCCATCTAATTCTGTTAATGTGTGCCATTAGAACGACGCGCACTTTTTCACTTTCTTTATCATAGTTGAAGCAGCCATGTTAATGCGCTTGAAGGAGAAATTGACAATGTCAAATGCAGCCACATGTTGCACAACATTACACTGGGGCATTTTTGTATTCATGGCCCCCTAAATGTGTTCTCAATTCCCTGATGCGCAATAAATAGTACGCGCATGCACGCATACATGCACACACACACAAACACACACATACACAAACACACTCATACACACATGTATATATATATAAGCGGAGACACATATAGAGCAAATGAATATATAAAATACGTACTCTCACATACACACACATATACGCACACATATATACACATACGACTTTTTGCACCCTCCATTTATGTATAATACGCACTTACTTATATGTTGGAACTGAATACGTATATGCGAATCACACACGCTCACCTTCATATATATATATATATATATATATATATATATATATATATATATATATATATATATAAACCTATTCGGTTGTCTAGGTCTATATATATATATATGTATGTATATATGTATATAATATAGATATAGCATATGCACATATACAGTACATGCATATAGATATTGCATATATTTACATATAGAGCACATACACATAAACACACACACACACACACACACATATATATATAAATATAAATATATACAGAACTCATACACACGCGCATACATACACCCATACACACACATAAACACGCACACACACAAACACACACACGCATACACACACACACACACACACACACATATATATATATATATATATATATATATATATATATATATATATATATAAATATAAATATATACAGAACTCATACACACGCACACTCATACACACACATATATAACTATATATGGGGCAAACACACAGGCGCTCACAGAAAGACGTACTTAAATATCAGACGCAATCAATAAAAGGAGAAATAAGTGGAGAAAATAAAAAATGCAAGAGAAACAAAAGACTAGATTTGCAGACTGGAATTGGAAATAAAGAAGAATTTTGTTTTGATTCCATGAATTTTTTTTTTAAATACATTGAAATTTTTCCAAGAACCCCCCCCCCCCACAAAAAAAATCCCAAAGACCAAAACAGAAAACATAAAGGATGCTTCTTTTTCTGGGCTTTTGGTCTTTGTTGTTGTCGCCAAAGCAGAGAAGGTTTTTTTGTTTGTTTACAAGACGGAGTGAAATTAGTTATTTTTTAAAAGGTCAAGCAAGTCGCGAACAAGGAAGCGTCGAGCGTGCATCGCCGTCATCTGTTATTCGTCCGTCCACTGCACATTTTCTCTGGTTATATATTTTTCCACACCATGTGTTTGTTTCTATTCACAGCCTCTGAATCTCTTTTTATGTCCTTTCACGATAAGCGTCGACCTGAGCAAAGGAAATGGGATGAAGATGGAAACTAAAAGGAGACTTATACTTAACATCAGGAAGAGACAGTCGAAATTTCTAGAGCATATAATGAGGAAAGAGGGCTTGGAAAATCTGATACCCACAGGACAGATTGAAGGTAAGAGGGGCAGATGAAAACTACCCATAACCTACTTAGTGAGCTTCAGTAAATCAATGGCAGAACAAGGTTTAAGATAAATAACAAAACGACAAAATTTATTAAGAGCTGCAAAGGAAAGGATATTGTGGAGGGCCATGACACGGCACATAGAAGAAGGAGACTCTTCGTAATAGTGCAAACTTACTCGTCTTGTAGATCTGCATTCGTATTCTAGTTTTTCGGTTCCAGTTTGAACAATTCCTAGTACCGTTTAGAAAGTTGTAATTATTTTATTAATGAAGCAAGGCACAAAGGCGTTTACTAAAGCAAATTCGGATTGAATTGCGTGTCTTGCATTTGTGGCCTTGTGTCAAATAAAGTTAAGTAATTTGAGTTTATCTGAAATAGTGATGGATTTCTCATTGATACAGGAACACTGTGTTCAAATATGGTAAACGCTAAGACTGAATGCTTTTTAGGGAGTTCGACTATGTTCACTTTGAAAAACAGGTGTCATTAAGTGTTTATCCCCTCAAATGATTTGGACATTAAAGTAATCATTTTCAGAAAGAGGATATTGAATAAAAATATAACAGCTTGTATTTTCCTATCAACACACATCTACACAAAATAGATACAAAACAGGATCAGATTTGTTTGATTTTATAGCAGCTAATATGTTGTTGAAATTTGCAAATGTATTCTTTTTCATTTTGCGATATCTTTCGTAACAAAATTGTCAGAGATTAAGTATATGTTATTCTTTTCTTAACAGGTGTCAGAAAACAATGGATTCATCTTGTTTTTGGTATACTATGAATTTTTGCTGACTCGTACTGAAAACCTCACAGTACTTTAGTATTGTTGAAGTTTATCGCTAACATTTGTATCGAGATTTGCAAACTACGTTTCGGTCAATTTCACAAAACAATGTTTTTTTTTAAATTTTCATTAGTTTTTTTTTTTAAATTAAAGAAAATTGATTGTACTAAGCTACGCACCCTAGTACAACCAGCTGTACTTTGTACCCCGTTACTTGTTTCCACTTCTCCCCCCAAATTTGGTTTCGATCGATCAATTTATGGCTTATTTTAGAGGGTGTGACGGACGAGTGGAAGATTTTATATAAAAATAATACGGTTTGAAGAGAGAGAGAGAGAGAGAGAGAGAGAGAGAGAGAGAGAGAGGAGGGGAGAGAGAGAGGGAGAGATAGATAGATAGATAGATAGATAGAGAGAGGGGGAGAGAGAGGGGAGAGAAAGAGATATGTAAGTAAAATCTTGCTGCGTTTTAAAATGATTTAAATAGAATATCCGAGACAGAGAAGAGTAAATAATTTTTTTTAGTCAATTCTTCTTATTTACTAAGATACGAAGCTAAAATGTTTTATACATCAACGTCTGAACCCGTGAACATTAATTAAAATTGTGCCATCAAGTAAATGCTGTTTTACGATTAATGTCTATAACGGAAGCTTAAATCTTGTCCAACTCAGAGATTCTTGCATATTCGGCTTAAAAAATTGAACTTTTGAAAATAACTTCTTTTATTCATTTCCAATATGGTCACATGGGTTCATTATAATTCAAGTATTATTTCATTGATTGATTTTATAATTGAGTTGTTTTGTTATTCAAATAAATGTCCCCTCCTGAAAATGGAAATATACTTAGTATTTCGATCGCAGTTTAGGAGTAAAGGAAATAAAAACTATTTTCATTTTAATAGTGTGTTTTGAAACTCTATCAAATATTATAAACTATAATGAAACATACGCTATAGTTGCCTATCAAAATGTTTAAACCTCGCGAAATATAATTTTTCATAATTAAATTTCTATTTTATTCAAATAACTTTTCTGTCCTGAAAGTGGTAACTACCTAATCAACAAAGCAAAAGAAAACCTCTTGGCCCGCCTAACGCTGGGTATCATTACTACTTTATAAATTGCTTTAAAATAAAATTGTTTATGCAGACAAGAATTAATGATTATTAATTTTTGATGGTAACTGTAGACGAAATTCGCAACAACTTATTTTCTTTGAGAATCTCCTGCTTACATAAGCATTTTTACAAAATCAATTTAACAGAAAAACTGCACACAATCCGTGTCATTTTTTTTTCATTCCTTATCATTTCACGGTAATCTGAAGTCGTTTGACTTTCTGATAAAAATCGATGCAATACTGTCAAAGAAAACAATCCTAAATCCTCATTTAATATTATTTTGTTTTGTTTTCTGATAAGTAGCCTCCCCAAAGAGGCATTTAATGGTACATTTGATCCTGAATGGACTTTTGAGTGTGATAATACTATAATGAATGGGGGATTGACGCAGTGAGTTGGTAAGCGAAATTGTCTCGCTCGACTAGTGTAATGTGTTCAATCCTCGCGTGGCGTCTCGCTCTAGTTACATCGTGCCAGGATATATACACAAAACGTGGGCGCTCTGACGTAGGGTACTTGTTCCGACTGAAATGAGTTTCATACTCATTTTTTGTCCCACATTTGTGACCTGGTGTCGTAATAAGGCGTTTTTTTTTACCAGGGACAAACGAACGTTAAGATAGTGAGTTTGATATTCACTGTGTACTCCGCACGTGTGTCGATATGCGAGTCAAGTAGATTTCAATGCTATTATCTTCATCTCTTCCTAGCCGAGTTGGTTAAAAATGTACGACGGATGTAACTACGGGTTCACCTGCAAAAGGGGACTCAGGTTAGAACAGGAGGGTGCATTTTTCTTTAATATGATTTCTCGAATATTCAGTCTGGTAGACGAAAATAAATATACTATTAAAAAACATAAACGGAATGTCTACTCAAATATGGGCATCTACTAAAAATAACATTTAAAGCGGTAAAAATATATCGGAATAATAAAAAAAAATCCATGACTTCCTTAGAAATTGAATTCTATGTCTACGAAAAGCAAGAAATGGTCTTTAATTGTTAAAGCTATCAATAGATACAACAGCCTATCTGTAATCATTCCTTTCTGCTTGATCATGAAGGTAATAAGATTGTAAGAAAGAACACCGGTAACGAGACAGAGCCTAAGCAGAGTTGAGTTCATGCCTGAGGGTTTGGTGTGATAGTAGCGATCGTTTTTGTTCTTCCAGTTTCGAAGCTGATAACTGCTATATAATCTTACACATTCTATTTAAAATTAGAGCAATAATCATAGATGATGATGACCATGATGATGATACTAATATAATAATAATAATAATAATAATAATAATAATAATAATAATAATGATAATGATAATAATAATAATAATAATAATAATAATAATAATAATATTTCTACGGAAAAGGATTTTGTTCGTACGAATTCGTATTCTGATTAACGTTATAATTTGCGATATTTACATTAACAGCACTGGGGATTATGTAAATGTTATTCATCAGAATAATAAGGAGTATAAAACAATAGGCATGAGTGGGTGAGAAAGGCGATGCACTTGGAACTATGCAAACAACCAGGAGATAGGAATGAAACAACATCTATCTTAGAGAATAAAAACATAAAATTGTTTGGAACATTTAAATTCTAATACAGTGAAGGCGAGTAGACCGGATGCATCACGAAGGAAGAGAAAAATATCAAATCGAAGATGTCGCTAATTCAGTAGAAAATAGAGTGAATCTAAAAGAAAATGAAAACCTGCGTAAATATCTAGAAACAGGAAAGAAATTGAATTGGCAGTTGCACTCATCATCATTGGCGTGCTTGGAATAATCCTGAAGAAAATATAAAAGAGATAAGAAGAATTGGAAGTCTGTGATAGAAACGAAACAATTCAGATAACAATATTAACTGGAATAATGAGAAGAATGATGAAATATTGAACCAGAAAATATTTTTTCTTTTATGCTTTTCTCCTTTATGGACGTTGATAATCATGGAGGCCATTAATTTCCTGTCATTTGTTGCTTTAATGCAATTTTAATACTTTCCTACTTCTCTATGTCCTTCTGTCGGCCATTTATACAAACTCGTTAACTTGCCCCTGCTTCTCATGCTTTTAATATCTCCTGTGAGTGCTAGATTCTCTAGGCCCTCTTTCCTCAAAACTGTCCCAGAAATTTTAACTGTGCTTTTCTTGTTTTAAGTATATGTTTCCTTGTAGTTCCTATTTTCTTTGATAATGATAGTGATGGTGACGTTAATAGAATTCACGTTGCGATAAAAGAAATTTTTAGTATAGCATAAAAATTAGTATAGAACTAATAAAAAATATATATTAACATTAGTTTATTGATGGTGGTAATAATCGTGATAATAACAAAAATACAAGGAATAAATCATAATGATATATTTTGAGAGGATTTTTCAGAAGCATTGCTCATAAGCGAATATATATTCTTTATACGCGAGAAGAAATACATACGGATATATTAAAGTACATTATTTCCGTTTTTAATTCTTTCGCCTTATTTAGGCGCCCTCATATATAGAAATAGGCCAATTCTTCATACAAAAACATTGATCTTCATATATATATATATATATATATATATATATATATATATATATATATATATATATATATATATATATATATATATGTATGTATGTATGTATGTATGTAAATAAAAGTACGTAAAAGCAAGAGCAAAAAAACATGCATGAATAGATAAATACGTATATTTAGATACTTAGAATAAGGTTTTATTTTTATCTTTTGTAAAACTTTTTTTTTGTTTTGGCTTTAACAAAAATTGGGAGACTGAAGTCCCAAGTTAAACTCAGTGTGCAGTAATCACATGTCCTTGTCTCAGCCTAGAAAAGATTTGGGGAGAAAAAGACAAATCCTTCCAGTATTGTTTTATTCTTTTTTCTGTGACTCTGTCTGGTATGGTCTGGTTTCTATGGCTTACACTTTTTTGAAAGGCATATTTGATGTACATTATCTCTTTTCGAGACTCTTGCAGACATTGTCTTACTTAAATGTATCTTGCAGCATTGTCACGCCCCGCCTTTCCTATCCTCTCTGTTTGTCTGCTTGATATATATATATATATATATATATATATATATATATATATATATATATATATATATATATGTATAATTTGAAGTGGTGCTGGCAACTACTCAGTTCGAATAAAAAAGAATTAAAATATTCTAATGTTTGGTCATTTGGCCTGTAGGCTGAGAAGATTTCAATATTCACTTTTATATGCATAAATATTATACCTTTCTTTTATGTATCGTGAATCATCAGGGCATGGACGATCATGTCTCTCCACAGCTTCTTATTCTTTGTCTCTCTAAACACTGTCTCTTTACTATTCCTCCAAATCCATATTCTGTCATGCATTTACACAAGTTGCGTAGGCAGGTTAACTGACGTTTCCCTACTTCCTGTTTGACTTTAATATGCCTTATAAGTATCAAGTTTCCAAACGCTTATCCTCGTTATGTGTCCCAGAAATTTCAACTGCCTCTTTCTGATATGTAAGTATAAGAGAATTTTTCGTTTCCATTTTCCTTAAAATTTCCTCGTTGCTCACCTGGTTGGTCTATGCTATTCTGAGCATGCCTCTAGAGAACCGTATCTATCTTTCTCGGTGGTTGGTCTATGCTATTCTGAGCATGCCTCTAGAGGACTGTATCTATCTTTCTCGATAGTTGGTCTATGCTATTCTGAGCATGACTCTAGAGAACTGTATCTATCTTTCTCGATGGTTGGTCTATGCTATTCTGAGGATGCCTCTAGAGAACCGTATCTATCTTTCTCGATGGTTGGTCTATGCTATTCTGAGCATGCCTCTAGAGAACTGTATCTATCTTTCTCGATGGTTGGTCTATGCTATTCTGAGCATGCCTCTAGAGAACGGTATCTATCTTTCTCGATGGTTGGTCTATGCTATTCTGAGGATGCCTCTAGAGAACCGTATCTATCTTTCTCGATGGTTGGTCTATGCTATTCTGAGCATGCCTCTAGAGAACTGTATCTATCTTTCTCGATGGTTGGTCTATGCTATTCTGAGCATGCCTCTAGAGAACCGTATTTTTCTTTCTGTGACCGCCATCAACACTGAGGCATTTGAATATTTAATGTTCTTAAGATTGTGGTCGGCAATAATGAATCCTGATAGGACATCTAATTTTATCAGGATTGTTTCACTGTAAGCTTTGAATAAGTCCGGTGAGAAGACACATCCTTGTCTTACGCCCCTTTCTATTTTTATGTATTTACTGAATTCATTTTCGATACAGTTTGTACCCAATATAAGTTCTTCATCTTCTTTCTGGTCATCTTGGCAAAGAATGATGTCATGAAGTTTTTGTATTCTAAGGTAGCCTAGGAATTTCACTTCCCACAATTCGTATTTTCACTCGTCTCCGTCAAAATACAGTCGTAATCTGGGTTCATAACCTTTGTTGACCATGTTCACCATATTCTATGAATATAGAATCCAGCGCAGTACGTAATCTGTTCAATGAAACAACGTTAAAGATGAACACTCACGAGTCAGACACTCTACTGAATCTGACTATATCGCCAATACCACCAGCAGTTGTCCCGTAATTCTTCAGTTTTCGATATCAAAGGCTGGCAGTGAATATTCCGGAAAAACATGTCCGTCTTTATACACGTCGTATTGAATATTTTGAGCCTTCTGATTGGTTAAACCTTGTATTAGTGAACTATAAAATGAATCAGCTCATTTTGGCTGGCTCACTAGTATACCATTCTACCCAAAAACTCCAACAACAGTTTGCACCCAATATAAGTTATGGGTTATTCTTATATCCTTCTCAAATAAATCAAGCTTACCTAACAGTTCCAATACTTTTAAGCTTTTGTATAGTCTATAAGCCATTGATATATATCCTTTACATTTGTATTGCTCTTTCTGATATCATTCTGAGCATAAATATCGCATTACTTGTTCCAGTGTCTTTAATGAAACCAAACTGTTTTTGTCCTTTCGAGTCTAATTCTATATTCATCAGAATTCGAATGATAAGGTTTGTTATGTGGCTCATGAGGTTGATTATCCAGTTCGTATTCGTGTACACCTGAATTCTTAGGCAGCGCTAAGGAAATGAATTTACTTTGGCCTTCCGGTATATCACCATTGTCGTATATTAAATTACTAAAAACCTACTTGGTATTGCGTTCTTGGACGTAATTTCTCTGTAAACATTTGTAACGAGATAACGTATATCGAAAAGGCTTGTATCAGTATATATCTATAACAGTATATATTAGGTATATAAGTGTATTATATATTATATAGATATATCATTATATATATATATATATATATATATATATATATATATATATATATATATGTCGTGTATCAAACATACTTTTACACATTTTGGGTGTGGGTTCCTGACTCTAAACAAAGAAAAAGTCCATATAAGCATATGTCTGCAAGTCTTTCGTTTTTGAGTTATTAAGTTTAAAGAAAGTTTCCTGTAGATGGCGCTGTGTTGCCATTAGACTAGCTTACATTTGTCATTCGTGTACATTTGTGGCTAGTCTGTCTTCAACGTTTAACGTGTGTAGTAGTGAGTTAACAGAGAAGTATTCCGTTTAATAATGGCATGCTATTCATATCGTGAGAAGGCAGATATGATTTTTACATACGGCCATGCGAATGGTAATGGACGCGAGGCTGCAAGGCTGTATCAGATTGCGTTTCCAGACCGAAGGCAGCCGAGTCGTCCAACCTTTGCTGCTGTTTATCGTCGCGTTGCTGAGACAGAGTTGCACTACAAACTAAGGTAATAATTATTTTTGAATTGTATATTTAACAGCGTCTACTGTAAACCATAAACTTAATCACTCAAAGAGGAAGGATTTGTGGACATATGTTTATATGGACTTTTGTCCTTGTTTAAGAGTTCGTAATAGTTTCTTTGATACACCCTGTATATATATATATATATATATATATATATATATATATATATATATATATAGTTGGATTGATGTGAGTTTATGACAACTGTCTGACAATCGCAAATAGCGTGAAACCCAGGGTCACAAACTCGCATCAATCCAACTAAATATGTTAGCTTTATCACTGATATTGAGCGCTTTCCAATAAGTACCGCGCATATATAATATAAATTGCATATATATATATATATATATATATATATATATATATATATATATATATAATATCTACATCATATAGTTGGGCGTGTTGCCGCGTAGTTTGGAACGTTCTCTTTCTGTCAGTGATACCCGGATTCGAACTAACCTCATCATGGTTGATTTGTCATCCTGAGTAGGCAATCCCACCGTGCGGACCAGTTATAAAGTGCCTGAAAATTATCCCACGGGTTGACCCAAGTCTTACGAATGAAATCGGATTGATAGATTTGTTTTAAAGTCGTTGTTGGTTCTGCTCGTATGAAGTCACAATTCACTGTGACCAATGTTTGTGTGTTACTGGCTTTGTTCAACCTGTTGATTCTGCCAGATTATCCGCTCTCTCCCAGAAATTGTAACCAAGCTCAGCGTAGGCTCTGTGGCTGTTGAACAAATACGAATCTGCCTTATGGATTGACTATCCCCTCCACTTGCAGACGAGTTTGGTCAGAAACGAATAGCTGGAGAATATTTTTTAGAATTAGTTTCACACCATTCAAGACGGAAAAGCCACTAACACACATGGGGTTAATGGCATGTGGAAGAATTAGCAACAGAATAATGAGCGGAAAGAGGAATCAGGAGGACAGGAGATAGCGATTTACATTGCATTTAAATTGTTTTCTGATTAAAATTGGCTGGAAATCATGGAACCAGAAGGAATTTCCAGAAGCAACATATACGAGAAAAGAAACTGTTAGTATATAATTTAGCGGTATATCTAGCCAGCTTAACTGTAAATTGATGAGATCTCGACACCAGTCTAGTACTGCGTTTAAATTCATTGGTACCATAGCGAAGAGTTCATTTGAACAATTACCATGAAAGTATTTATTGAAACGACACAGAGAGACAGTCTTACGGCGGTGGCAAAGTGACTGAAACCGAGACGACAGATCAGGGCCAATAATATTGCTGATCATTCTTTGGAGGTTATCAAGGAGGTCAAGGTAAATAGCAAGGGCACCGGACAATATGTGCCAGCAATCTTCTAAGTATGGAATAATGGGTAGACTTATAGATATGTAAGACAGATTCTGGAGAGAAAAATTGTCTCATACGACACAGGAAACCAACTTTCTTAGCATATATATATATATATATATATATATATATATATATATATATGTGTGTGTGTGTGTGTAAATAAAATATTAGTGGTAAATATACACATACATATGCAATCATATATATATACACTATACATAAATATATGTATAAATCCAGGTAGAACTCAATGTCCAGGACAGAGTAAGGATATAATAAAAAGGCTTAAACACTAATATTCCATGGTCAGCGATTCCAATGGAATAAATTATGACCATGGAATATTAGTATTTAAGCATTTTTATTATATATATATATATATATATATATATATATATATATATATATATATATATATTTATATGAAGAAATATGGTCTTAAGATGTGCTATATTTATGGGATAACGTGCTCAATATCAGAGATAGAGCGTGTGTAAATGTAAAAGCGAACATAGAAGTCAACACTTCAAGGCGACAGTCTGTTTCATGCTATCAGGAAACAGACTGTCGCCTCTAAGTGTTGACTTCTATGTTCACTTTTATATATATATATATATATATATATATATATATATATATATATATATATATTTCTTTTATAATTTTAGATGTGAATTTTTTTCTATTATGACATCTTCCCTATATGTAAAACTTGTTCTATATGTGAAATTGTTCTCGAGATGTGGAATTCCCTTCCATATTTAAATATTTCTCCCTGTTAATGTTTTCTATCTGTTGAATTTTCTTCTATATTTAATTGCTTTTTCTCCATTACCACTACTATTTTTCACATACATTACTCGGCCGATGAGGTTTCTAATCCCTTCATATTCCTCTTTCTTCCCTTTGGTTTCTTGATGACTACCTTTATTTAATACTATTTTTTTTATATATTGAATTTAAATTTAATCCTTTACAGAACTTTTAAATAATTAGTATAAATTTGATATAATTTAAATTATAAATTTAATATCTGAAATATTATTATTATATTGATATAATGAGATTGATTATATGTAATGAAATTAATAGATTAATAATTTACTTAAACCCTTTTTTTATTGTATCTTTTACTATATAGTTAAAGATGTAGTATTGAATGGATTAATATTAACATCTTTTTACAAAAGTATTAATTTTAAAGTCTGACTAGTATTCTATAATCTTTTAAGCTCCTCTCTGGAAATTTTTTTATGCTCTTTTTTGTTCATTCTTACTTTTTGCACAGGTATTAATACGTTACATTTATGTCAGCATCCATTTTCAACCGTCGCATTTATCTGTACCGATACCACCATAACCACATTAGGTTCCTTACCTATCTATATTTATATAACTCCCTCCTCTATTATAGGCCTATTCTTACAACCTCTCCTTTTATCCTTTCTTTTTCTTTTTTTTCCTTCTTTCCTTCCGTTGCCTTTCAAATTTCCTGTGAAGTAACGTAGGGGTTCATTCGTTTTAGCTAATATATTTGCATTGATAAATCCAGGGAAAAACTTCTTTCCAGTGGAAGAAATAGTCATCTGTATGAGGCAAATTGTTTGGATCTCATTAATTGTAATTCACCTATATATATATATATATATATATATATATATATATATATATATATTACAAAGAGTTAATCAATGGACAAACTGGTCATTTGTATGAGGTAAATTGTTTGGATCTCATTAATTGTAATTCACCTATATATATATATATATATATATATATATATATATATATATATATATATATATATATGTATTACAAAGAGTTAATCATATCTTGAATCAATTAGCAATATGAATGCAATTATTGGCGAAATCCCTTCGCTAGTAGACATAATTATAAGCATTATACTACTAATAATCCACTGAATGATGAGATCCTTATGTATAAAATGGATACGGTGTTTTTTAATTCAGCTAGTACTTTCAAATGCTTCACGCATTCATCTTCAGGCTATATTTTTTCCTTTAGAATCAAAACTCGAAGACGAAATAAATGTGTTTTTCCGACCGAAAGATGTTTTTAAGAATGAGCAAATCGCAACGCTAAAGTTCAAATATTACATGTGAGAATCTTTTTAATTTTGTAATTTGTTAAATCCACGAATTTTTTATTATAAGTGTTTTTCGGTTAACATGACATATATATATATATATATATGTATATATATATATATATATATATATATATATATATATATATATATATATATATATATATATATATACGCGAGAATAAATTATATATTTTAAAAAATGATAAAACTATGCGTTAGAAATAAAATATGCATTTTCTTTTTGTTTACCTTTTTTTAAAATAATTAATAGGTGTGGTCGTTTGTCAACAGAATCATGTGCAGAGACATTTTATAAGCACCCCAGTCAATCATTATATAACATTTTCGTATTATTTATTGTGCGCACAAAGATTATTCCTTGATGAAGCAATAGTTTTTGTTGCTAACGGCTCTCTGCTTACTGATTTTACAGGAACAAGACTATCCACAAGTGTTAGGGGTATGTGTTCTCATTGTGTTTGTTTTACCTCTACAATGAGATATTTCTAAGAGAAATAGATGACCTCCAAGGATTTATTGTCAGTACTATATATATATATATATATATATATATACAAGTGTGTAAGGTAGATGAATTATATTTCAATGGATGTCTTATGGTATCTTAATCTGTCGCCACAGTCAAGACGCCAAAAGTACATAAATGCGATATTTTAGACGCGGCCAATAACACACAGCTGTTGTTTACATTGAAGTTATCATGATTGTTATTGACAGGAAGTTGGGTCAGCGTTTCTTACTGACCAGAATCTTTGATGTCCACACTGCTAAAATCATGTTTGTCGAGCTCGCAGCTGTTAGTGACCAGAGGGTACATTGTATTACAAAACGGCTCTAATCGACTGGTCAGCATCACATCAAATATTTTTGTAAAGTAAGACAACGAACGATTTTCGTAATAAATCGTTCGAAACTTTGAGTTCGACTTGATTCCTCATCTTGGAAGATATTACAGGAAAATGTCCCCAAATGAGAAATTTTGGGACATCCAGTGAATTTTCCTTGTATGGTGGATTAGTCTGCCTAAGAAATCCTGAACGGAGAATCTTCACTTGGAATTAATGACAAATAAATCCAACATTATGCACGACGCCCTACTCATTCAGAAATCTCTAAGCTATCATCTATATGAATCAGACCAATGATTAAAAATGGTTTCAAGCAAATAATTTTTTAAAGATCCTAAAGATCCTTTATCAGAATCTATAGACTGGTGCTAAAAATCACAAAGAGATTTACCAAATACCACAAACCATGTCATTAAAAGGATTTCGACAGCAAGAATAATAAAAATGGAAACGAAAAATGGAAGCGAAAAATGGAAACGAAAAATGGAAGCAAAAAATGGAAGCGAAACGTTTGAAAGGAAACTGCTATCAGTACTGGAAAGAGTGATAAAATTTAGTAGACTTGAGAAACCTAACTTTTAAGAAAAAGATGTTATAAATATAACGGCTCGGTCAACAAAGGCCGAATGCTTCTAGTATGGAGAGGTTAATTTCTCCATGACAGTTGACATTTTCGTTTGAGTTCGACAAGGTAGAAATACAGGTCATCTATGGCGTCTAAGTGAACATCTAACTCAACTTCACAGACCCGGGAGAGCTATTTTAAAAGCGAAGAGGAGAGAGTTCTATTTGACATAAAAAGCAGTGGCTTTTTAGCCAGGTGGTAGTGCAAAGGAATTTACCAGGTTTAATTAAGCACAAGGCGAAACATTTTGAGCACCTCCTTAAGATCGAATTCACTGCAGAGGGAAAGATTTGTGATACGTGCATATTAACTATTGTACTAGGGTAGAATTCACAATAATATCAATGGTCGTCTATGTCATTATTCTACAGGTACGCTACTAATTCTTCTTTTTCAAAAGATAATGGCGCCCGTTTCACACAAGATCGTCGTAAATCAGAGATCTATATCCCTGTAATCTATTGCTGCATCTTCAGAAATGACGCACATATTTTTCATAATAGCAAATTTACAATTGAAGTTTCTCTTTTAATGATTTCTCTTGTCGCATTTTAAATGATGGCGTCGAGAATCTCCCCGTCAACCAACGTCCTTCATTCTACTATTTCTTTTTTGTCTCTTTTCTCTCGGGTTATTCAGTCCCTCCCCCAGTAACTCCTTTTGCTTTTGCAGAGTTTGTTAAGTAATAACAATAAATTATATAACCAAGGAAAAGTATAAGGCTAATAAGTTTTGTTCAAATAGTTAGCAGTAAAGTATAAGGTCCGAGGTTATCTTCCAGATTTCGCAATAATCAGAAAAAGAGAGAGAGAGAGAGAAATTAGAGCGAGGCGAGATAGGGAAAAAATAGAGAGGGGAACAGAGAGAGAGTGATAGAGAAAATTAGAGAGGTGGAGAGAGAAAATTAGAGAGAAGGGGGAGAGAGAAAATGAGAGAGAGAGAGTGAAAGAGAGAAAATTAGGGAGAGGGGAGAGAGAAAAATTAGAGAGAGGGGACACAGAGAGAGTGAGAGAGAGAAAATTAGAGAGGGGGAGAGAGTGAGAGAGAGAAAATTTGAGAGAGGTGGAGAAAGAGAGAAAATTAGAGAGAGCGCGAGTAAGAGTGAGAAAGAGAGAAAATTAGAGAGGGGAGAGAGAGAAAAACGACAGAGAATGAGAGAATGAAAAAATGAATTTTTTATCAATTATCATTTTGAATACTTTGAGAGAAGATTACATTTTTAAGTGAGCAGTATGAACTTTTTTTACGCATTTACAAATAAATAAAATGAAATTTCTGTGAAACATAATGAGAAAGGACGGCTTGAAGAATTTAACATTCACATGACATTTTGAAGGCAAGAAGAGCATTGAATAAACCACTTATCGATTTGTGCAAATGGATGGGGGATTGGGACAGATTTTATGTGAAAAAACTTTACTTACAGATACAAAGGACCCGAGAAGAGCCACAATCATTCACAGATACGCTACATAAAAGAATAAAGAAATACATTTTCATTAGTCTTTTCTGTTTATACTGGAGAGACTGCATAATAATTTATTATTTAATAGTTACATCCCATAAATAATTAAATACTAGTGAATAGTTCATCTATGTGTAATGTCTCATTATTTAAAGCTTAAAAACCGCTCCACATAATCAGATATTTATATTAGGATATAAACTTTCTAAATTGCAAAGAAAGAAAAAAAATAACCGTACTATTTCCTTCGGTTCCAGTTATATAGATTATTATTCCGGAATCATTAATCTTATAAAATGTTGGATAATTTGACAAACTTCTTTTTGGCTATCACTGATGACGCCACTCTCCTTTCCACCTATACAGTTACGCGTGCTAACATGTATAAAGATCGTAGAATGAGAGAAATACGTGAATTGTATCTGAATTATGGATTCTAAATGGCCATATGCGTCTTCTTAGTTTTCTATCAGGTTAGACATGTAAAACTATAACATCGCGACAAAGTGGGTGACATGAACAAGTGACAAACTCAAGAATTCGTTGTAACTTCAAATTGTGCCAGTCTTGATATCAAACAGACATGCGTATTTGAAAAAAAAAAAGAACTAACTTTATCAACATTTAGAAATATCAGAAACTTAAAATAAATACTTCGCCTTATAAATATATTTATTTACTTATAAATTTGCCCTGTCTTCAATGAAAATCTATAATGAAATCCTTTACAATGCGTATCTATTCTGAATTTATTTACAGTACTTTCATACAGGTAAATTATTTACAAAGCTATTTTAACAAAATCAATTTCTCTTCATTCTTTCTTTTCTTTTTGTGTGCCGTGTCCTTTCAGGACGTAGGCAAACATGGCTCTCCACTTCTCTCTATCTCTTGCAGCTCGCATCAAGTTCCTTTCCTCTACCAACTCCCACAGACCACGTTCTGTCATCCACTTGCTTAAGCCCGCTTGGTATGTCATGCGTTGTTTTCCCTTGTCTCTCTTTCTCTTTATTCGACCTGTGAGTATCAGATTCTCCAGGCCCTCCTTCCTCATTACTCGCCCCAGAAACTTCAGCTGCTTCTTCGTGATGTTAAGTATAAGCCCCCTTCTTGTTTACATCCTCTCTATGACCTCATCGTTGCTCACACGCTCGGTTCATGACATCCTCAGCATCCTTCTGTAGAACCACATCTCCGTAACCTCGAGTCTCTTCTTCATCTTTGAGGAGACCGTCTAACATTCGTTGCCGTAAAGGAGGACATATATCACATAACAGCTCAGTACCCTTTTCTTTGTTACCAAAGAAATCCTCCTGTCTCGCAAAACTCTTCTCGGCTTTTGTTCTACATATCATAAATAGCTCTGTTTTCTCAGTAATGTTTGCTGTAGTAGTAGTAGTAGTAGTAGTAGTAGTAGTAGTAGGAAAGACTAATCATCTTAACACTTCGTTACCATTAACACATGCATTCTTATGAAACCAGATACTGGGATAAGTAAAACAAAAGATCAAAGACCCTGTATCAAAGCGAACGACAATCCTACAGCACTCACCGAGATCAATATAAGCGCAGGAAAAAGATGGCTTTGAGGTCAGTTCTCTTTACCCTTCGCTAGAAAGCGGGGCTGGTTGCTCCACTCCACTAATCAACTAAACAGGACAACTGCCTACGACCAAAGAGGAGTCTCTCCTACCTCGCTCTTGCTCTTTCTGTTCCAATGTACTGCGAGCTATGAACTCGATAGCACAAGAAGGATACAACATGTATTCATAAAAAAGAAAATCCTAAACAACGTTCGTTCGCTCAGCGTTGATTCATTTTGAATTTAAAAACCAATATATTCTGTTTCAGCCTCGACGCCTTATTTCTTAAGATCTGAGAATGCCTTCCTCTTCCTCCTTTTTCATTCAACCCGTGTTAGCATTTCTCCGGTGCCTCCTTTCTTTCTAAATCTCTAACGACCTTAGGATGTCAATCGGTGAATTGTCATCAAAATCAATTAAGATGAAAATATTAGAAAAAAAGAAAAGAAAAGAATAATACATTTTATCTTGATCAAAAAATAAACATTGTTCCTCTTTGATTTTATATTTATTTTATTATAGAGCAGTACATCTATTTTTGACTTCCTCACAACGTTTTTTTCACGACTGATCACAGCGTTTCAGTTTATGTTCTCGTGCCATTTGTTGAAGTTGATAGATCATCAACGTTTGTTGCAGCGCGGTACGACGACCATTTACTTTGATATATTTAATTTAATTTTAATGATTTTTAATCTATTTAATTTTTATTATCGTCAAAATATACGGATAAATTACGGGCGCCCGCAGCTGAGTCGTATCACTTTTGTAGTTTGTTATAAAGTTTTATATATCCTCTTAAATTTTAGGTCGAAATAAAATGTAAACAAAACTAAGGCTTTAGGAACGGAAGGTATTTTAAAAGTAGATCTATTTGGAGCGCTCTATCAATCTGCCCCATTGGTTGTACCAACCTATTTTTCTATGTACCGTTTCCTTCAGAACGTGGGTGATCATGGCTCTCCACAATTTCCCGTCTTTTGTATATCCGAGTAAAGTATTTCTTTTTGTTATCCCTCCTAGTCTATCCTCTGTCAATTCTTTACACAAACTCGTTAGGTATAAGTTATTCAGTTTTTCTCTGTCTTTCTTTCTTTCAATATGTCTTGTGGGTGTCAAATTCTCTAAGTCTTCTTTCCTTATTACGTGCTCTAGAAATTTCCGATCTAACTATCCCTAGTAAAAGTTATATGAATTGTGTAGGGACATGATATGCGCAACTTCGATGTACTTATCATAGATCAGAAGTTGTTGGGATCAGCAGATTTCATTCTTATGTCATTTTCTTATTTTGATATTCGGCACTTTGTTGTTTTGATTGATATAAAACTCATTGAGAATTATTAACAAATATTATTGACGTATCCTAATTAAAATACTAATTAAAATACTAATTAAAATTTAATTAAATTTTAATTAAAATATCAAAATTCGTTGATTTTAGACAAAATGCTGCTTTCCTACTCAAACAAAATGTTTAGAGTTTGTAAATAATCATAGCTTCAATATTATTTCAATGGTTGCTACAAATAATCCATAAAAGAAACGGAAATCTCTTCAAATTCAGTTCAATACAAGAATTTATATTGACAAAATGGTGCTGCAGTTTGTAACGGTGGTTTTACCGTTAACAAGAACAAAAGTGGATGTGACAAAACATTGTACCATTTACCATCATCATTTACATTTACCATTAGTATTTATCATTACCATTTACTATTACCATGTACCATTTACCATTACCCTTTACCATTTACAATTAGTATTTACCATAATCAATTGCCATTTACCATTGCCATTTACCATTAGTATTTACCATTTACCATTAATATTTACCATTACCATTTACCGTTACCATTTACCATTAGTATTTAGTATTTACCATTTACCATTAATATTTACCATTACCATTTACCGTTACCATTTACCATTAGTATTTACCATTTACCATTAGTATTTACCATTTACCATTAATATTTACCATTACCATTTACCGTTATCATTTACCATTAGTATTTACCATTTATCATTAGTATTTACCATTTACCATTAATATTTACCATTACCATTTACCGTTACCATTTACCATTAGTATTTACCATTTACCATTAGTATTTACCATTTACCATTACCATTTACCGTTACCATTTACCATTAGTATTTACCATTTATCATTAGTATTTACCATTTACCATTAATATTTACCATTACCATTTACCGTTACCATTTACCATTAGTATTTACCATTTACCATTAGTATTTACCATTTACCATTTGTATTTACCATTTACCATTAATATTTACCATTACCATTTACCGTTATCATTTACCATTAGTATTTACCACTTACCATTACCATTTTTAACCATAAAAGCGGCTTTACTGTTTAGATTATCGTTTCCCAACATTCTTTCGTGTCATCGCCCATGTTGATATGGAAAAAGTTTCCACTGCCCATCTGTATAGTAACCATTCAAAAGCATACAGCGATGGGAAAAGGTACGGTTTGACGGACACTTTTCCTGCCTTGATAAATTCAAGATGACCAACGTGATGAAAAAAAATAAAAATAAAAACAATTTTATGTTAAATATAAATTATCCTGTAATAACTTCATAATTTTACTGGCAAATTTGATTTTGGTCTTTTGGTGATTTATATCCGAAAAAATGTTATTTCCTCACTGAAGAACTATTTGAATGTTAATGACCTTTTCTCAAAACTAGAAAATAGCAAAATATTCGTTGCTTGCGGGGACATTTATATCTTATCTACGAATGTCACCCATTTATTTCCATTTAGCCACTCATTTTTTTAATACAGGTTCTTTGCATTTCTCTGAATATTTGTTTCATGTAGCATATGTTGAAATACGTTTTGAATACTCAAAGTTCTATCATATTCTGTTCAGTTGCTCATTACCCACCAAACAGTTGATATCACCCACTGGTGGGCTATATCGCCCAATTTGTGAAACCCTGGTCTACAGGATGTCATGCTGGAAGCCATATGTAACTAAAAAAGAGCAGGAATGACTTTCTGCTTCGTGAACAAACTCGCCTTCCTAATTATCTCCCGAGTTTTTCCAATGGTCTTTATCATATGACAATTTGCCTCAACTTGACATTCAGTGACGCGTGAAAGATCAAACTTTTGTGAGGTTGGTGAATTATGCTGATTACAAAGTTCAGAATATCACTGAAGATGGTCACTGTCTACTACATGTGTTCCTATTGTCAATGGATGCCAGCCTTTCCCATGAACAAGTGATAAACTGGATAGTGAGAATTAAGACAATTATAAGTTTTATCAAGATTATACATTGACTTGAAAATGGACATAGAAAGAAACAATTACGTCATAGCTATGTAGTGGACCTCCTGGAGGGGGTGCGATATAACATGTGCCCCAATAAGGGGCTACGATAGATACTAAGGACATGTTAAATATTTGCACCATGTTATGAAATTGACTGAAACTTTGTTTCAGGTTTGAATGAAATCATCAGATTATTACGTGTACAAAAGATATTTGATGTGAGATTATTACTGCACACTGGGGTTTCATTGAGACTCCAAAATGCACATTTCAGTGCCATAATTAAAGACAAGTAGCCATGGTTTAGTCAAAACATTGTACTCCCACCAAAAAGCTTTTATCAACTAAACAGTGTCGCCCAAAAAACGTATGCTTTTTATTTAAAGTAGCACCATTGATCCATTCAGTGAATACCAGAAAGAAAAGAAGACCAGTTGTTCTCGAAGACATTCCCGAAACAAAATGCAACTGAGAAGAAAACTAAAACTAAACAAAACTCTGCAGAATAATAAAACAAACAACTAAAACAGAATTAAAAAATAAAATTGATAAAGTATTAAAAAACAAAACAAACGAAAAAACTAATAAGCCTAATAGATTCACAGATGATGAAACTGTATTTGAAGTGCCGAGAATGTTATTCCAATTCAAGGCCTGTTAAGAATTAGTAGTGCACTTCTTATCAAATATGGGAAAATATTGAGTGTGTTTTAGGAAAAGTATTTGTGAAATATCAACTTCTGATGATTCAAAATTGTACTGTTAATTATCTAATATCACGAATTAAATTAATAATTTGTTCTTTGTTGGTTAATACTTGCGGGTGATAGTATTTGGATATTTATTACCATTTCATTGTCAATGACTTTGTGCTTTGTATCGCCATTCATTTCATATTGTTCTTGTTTCATCTGCCACTTCATTAGATCAAATGATGTTTTCTGCCACAAGTTCTCTCGCCTGGTCATTGTATTCCTAAAGTCGTGCATTTTAATCTCATATATTTTCTAATACTGTTAATAATTTTCTTCGGTTTAAAAGTTTACCCTTCTCATTCATATATATCCAGCAGATTTTTACCTACAAGAAAGACAACTTGCTCTTCCGAAAATACCAATCTATTCCTCCTGTGAAGTCGTTTGGTATACATTGGTTGATTTACTAAGCGTATCTTGGATATCTGACAAGGCATAGAAGACCCAGTGAGAATCAAACTCACTAACGATTTATTAAGATGCGGCGAAAGCATGGACCAACACGTGAGGATCGAACTCACTTGTAATTGATCTAACGAGGCATGTAATGAAATACTTTTATAGGAGTCTCAGTGAAAAACTCTTCCAATTAGACCCGAACTCACTTGCTAGAAAAAAAAAGTCAAATGGAATCTTCCTTCTTTTTATTGAAATTGTTTTCATTCCCTCTGTCAAATAATATGAGTATTTGACAGAAGGAATCTGACTCAGTCTGAGCATTTTGAGGTGGTATAATGCTTTGCCGGCTTTATTCGCTAGGTCAACTACAATTGAGTAGCAAGTTCGATCCTCACTAGGTGGTTCATACTTGCAGCTACGCTTAGTAAATCACTAAAGTAGAGTGTGTACTTGGGCGAGCAATAATTAAGCAGTATTAAAAGAAAATAAGAACTAGAGACGATATCCCTAGGCATGGCCAGTAAACCTACCCCCGAAGATGAACTCAAAGGTTCAATTTGTTATTCCCCGTAGGTTACCCGGATTGACATAAACCTGATGAAGGCTGGAGTGCACGACGGCCGAAACGTTGACGAGGACAATAGTCCAAATGTAAATAAATCTGGTCAGTTTCTCTAATTACTGTTTAATATTTTCTATTCCATTTTCATTTAAATTTGTGCCTTCTCTTTTCTTAGTTACAATTGGAATTTAAATCTATTCTTAAAACATCTTTGCTCAATCCATTTTACTACAATATGGTCATATCGTTTTTTGTTTCTTTCTTATATTTTCCTTTGTCGTTTTTTTTAAATTTCTTTTAGCTTGACTTAACCAAAGTTAGAATGGTTTTGCTGCTCAAATCTTTCAAGTGGAGAACACCTGTCTATCTGCAAAATCAACCTTCAAATTCCTCACTTTTGTCTCTCTTTTTCTATTACGTCTTCTTAGTGATACGATTATTTAGAGCCTCCCACTCCACCTTTTCCCTATTTTATTTACGTCCATTACTTTCCCCTCTTTTTCTTTCCTTTCTGCTATTTCCCCACCTTTCCTCTTTTAATCTAAATTCTTCCTTCTCCTTTTATTCCTGTTTAATTTACCACTTTTCCTTTTCTTCGCTCTTTTATCCTGCCTTTTTTTTTCCATCCAGCCAACATAAGTCTGTCTTTCTTTTTATTTTCTTGTCATCCCTTTGCCAGATCGCTGCTGGGTCCGGCGGAAAAGTCAGCCAGCGAGGACAGAGCACCTGCCAAAGCCAACGGTCCAGTTCGCCGCTTCTCGCCCGGATGTCGCGCGCTCGACAGCCAAGATCAAAAACACCGAACGGACATTCCCAAGTTTGAATGACGCAGTCCAAGCAAAATGGACGCCAGGTTGGCACTGTGGTCAGCGTGCCTAATCCTCTGTGTACCGACTTCGACAGAGTCAGGGAAGGGGAACATATCCACCATCCTCAAAACGACAGCTTCGGGTTTTTATTATATATATATTTGCTTTGTGAAATGAAGTCATTCAAAGTGATGCCTATTGTTTAAGGAAACACGTGACCTAAGGAATTTTCAGATTAGTAGTAGAATAAAAATTTAACATAAAACAATATTATCTCGGTAGAATATATAAAAGTAGGTACCGCCACAAAAAAAGTAAAAAAAAATAAAATAAAAAAAAATGGCACTAAGTTAATTTGTTAAATGAAAAATCTTTCTTGAAGATTTTATTTTATTTTCAATTTCAAGCTAATAGATTAAATTTAATATTTCCTGTAAGCAAAATATTTTGCTGTATGTCAAAAACTAATTTAAATTGGCTGGAAGGAGATTTAAAAAGAAATGTTGTTTAGCGCCTTTTTCAGTCGTCATTCCTTGCAATGTAATTCTCTTTATTAAAAAATCTCCCAAGAATAATATATACTTTTCAGAAACTTTATTTGAGAAATATTAGCAGATTTAAAGTATAATTAATCTAATTTGAAAGAAATATTATTTACTTTAAGTCTAAAATATCACAGAAATACATTTGTTAATCCGACAGTAACTATGTTAAAATGGTTGACAAGGTGATGACAGGGCCAAATGTTGTTCTACGGAGACTTTATCTATATAACATAATTGAAGAAAATGATGGGAGTGCCATTTTATTTAATTTTCAAGTACTCAGTAATCTTAAAAAAATTAGAAAAATATTCTCTGTAAATCTAATGTTTTATTGAATTTTAGACATTTTGGCTTTAAATTTACTATATTCATCGCTCTTAATTTGATAATGTCTTATAGGTACGCCCGTATTTACAAAAACCTTCACGCTTATACCCTAATAAAAAATTGAAAATTATTTAAAAAAATATTGGTGTTCGATGGTTTATATTAATCTTTTCCATTTATGATTAGTAAATATAGTTTTCACTTGATAATAATATTATCTAAATGGCTGAAATTGATACAAAATATTAGTGTCATTAATATATCTTATTTATAAAAGGAATTAAAATCTTTTGTAATTAAATAATGTCATAGTTTTATTGCATTGTTTATTTTACGATTCAGAGCAAATTTTCGGTAAATGGTGTTCCTGTTTGCAAAAAACAAATTGATGATTTAAAATCTCCAAGGTGTTATGTTTTTAACTAATATAAATACGAAGTTTCTAAAGTTTTAATTTCTCGAAATTTCCAAAAATTAAGTGGGAGCAACTGATGTAAAAAAAGAAAAAAAATTACCAAGAATTTCTAAAAAAATATTTTAAAAATAAATCCTGGGAATTTCATTAAAATCCGACAATTATTTGATTTTTGGAAGAATTTCCAAAACAATGTGTTTTTTACCGCAAAAAGATGATAAATTTCCCATACTAACCTTTGGCCCACCGCTGATTCAAGAAAAACAAGATTTTTAACCAAAATTTCGATCGTAATAGAAAGGATTAAAAAAATTAATAAATGAATAAAATATACTTTCGTCTTTCCTCTTAATAACAGCATAAACATTTTGATGATAAAACTTTATTTTTTTTATCAAGTTTGGGATTTTTTTCATTATGTTATTCTCTTTTTTTTTTTTTTTTTTAAATCTTTGGAGGTAGCCATATAAATCTTATGTATCCAGATGGATACTTCTTCAATTATAGCTGAAGTTGTTTATTTAATTCGTCTGTGATTCTACAGCAAATGATAGAAGTAAGACTTTTAGAAAGGTTTACAGAGCCACTCTGCGTATCATTGAATGATATCAAAATTAGAGTTAGGGCTAGAATTTGAAAGCCCCCTCTCGGGAGTAGGCTTCTCAAAGCGGCAGCTGTTGGAAAAAATCTGCTCGAATGGAATTTTCTTAAGGAAATGAAGACGATTCACACTTGTCTACGTAGCATGGCGGGCCTCAGCTGTAAAAAAACTGAAATGGTGGAACTACGACGGTATGCTTGACTGTTTAGCGTCAAGAATTTTTTTGTAAAATATTTTTGTAGACACAAAATATCTTGCAAACCCGCCTGAAACACTAGGAATCTTTTCAAAATATTTTTAGACACTCAAAACATCCAGCAAACCTGCCTTAAACATTAATTATCTTTCCAAAATATTTTTGTAGTCACTCAAACACCCTGCAAACCCGCCATAAAAACTAGGTATCTTTTCAAAATAAAAGTCATACGTTTTGTTCCACCATTGTACTATTATTCTTAGCAACAATCTCAAATAAGGTTACGTTTTGGCCTTTTTGAAAGGTGAGGAAGTGTTTCCAATTGTCATTACAGCTTTCCTGTGTTTCGGCTTACAAAAGTTTCCGTAGAAGCGATCTTCTTTTTGGATAGCAAGGACATATACGCACACACACAAGTACACACATATATATGATAATTTAGATCATTTTTACTTTGACATGTTTCGTCAACGAGCAAAATCATTTTCATTGACAAGAACAGAATTTCCATCAGCAAGACGCAACGGGAGTAACATTAAGCATCAGAATGCATATATTTTGATTTAATAGACTCAATAGCTTACAGATTATAAATCCTGATAGGATATCCGATTCTCTTAGGATAGCTCTGCTTTATTTTTAAATCTTCTCCAAATTTTTCTGCTGAAATTTTGTTATTATTCAAAAATTTCTTCGGAGTATCGTCATCCTCTTTATCATTGTTGCTGCTTCGATAGCTAAATTTCTGCAGTTGCTCTCTTCAGCCTGACTAGTTTTGATTGAAGTCGTCATTATTATGCAGACTAACGTCTAATTCTTTGATGCTTCATTCCCTACGGTCTGACTGTGGATTTTCACATTTTTCCTGAATATATATTGTCAGATGAATACTTATCATTTGCTCAAAGAAGTAGAAATTGAAAAAAATGGATTTCCTCTTATATGCAGCGTCCAATAGGAAAATTAGTTTATTATTCCAAACGTAGTAACTAAAGTTAGAATTTTATAAAATAATGACTTTCAATATATGTCTGTATGTAAGCACATCTGTACATAGCCTTGCTCACAGGTACGTGATTGAAACAGTCATAAAATTAATTTTAGAGACAATTCGAAATTAATGCATGAAATATTAAAGCGATGATAATCACAAATCCAACTGGTGATGCTGCGAATAACACCAGTGAAACAAGTGAGA
>OZ038477.1:5931820-5999320 GCA_964036315.1 Acanthosepion esculentum
TAAAGAATTAGGTCACCATACACCGATTGTTAACGAATGCATAACAGAGGGAAGAATAAACCGTATATTTTTTTTATAACTTGGATCGAATACTTTACTACAGGGTATTAAGTAAAAGGTTCAAAATACAACAGAAAACTGAAGACCGCAGGTAAAACTGTCGAAAGTTTGTGGCTATAAAAAGGGTTAGATCAATATGAGTAGATCGATGTATTCTCATAGTAATTTTTCGTTTATGATAATCGAAACTACTAGTCTATACAAAACAAAATTTTGAGGCGGTTTTTTTGATCGATTTCACCCCAAACAAGCATTAAAGCCACTAAGACACAAGCGATGACTGGATGCGGAAGAATTAGAAAACATGAACTTTACTAAGGAGCAAGAACAAAAGAAGAGTAATCAGGAGGACAGTAGAAAGCGATTGGTATTGAATTTAATTTTTTGAAGATTAAAGTTGGCTGGAAAGCATAGAACCACAAGAGAGAAGTGCGAGAAAAGAAACTGTTAGCAGAGAACTTACAGTTACATCTAGCCAACTTATCTGTATATTGGCGAAAATTTGTCAATCTAGTACTGCGCTTAAATTCACAGAGTTTGGGTACCATGGCAAAAAGCTCATGTGAATAGTTGCCTTGAGAGTATTTATAGAAAAGGCACAGGGCGGCAACTTTAGGGCGGTGGGAAAGTGACTGAAGCCGAGATGACAGATCAGGACCAACGATATTGTTGATTCTTCTTTGGATTTTATCAAGGATCTCTAGATATATGGCGGGAGCACCAGACCATATGTGGTAGCAATATTCTTAGTTTGAACGAATGGTAGATTTATAGATATGTAAGGTAGATTCAGGAGAGAAAAATTTATAGCACGACACACTGAGCCAACTTTTTGGCAGTTTACCTAGCAACGGATTCAATATAGTCTTTCCATTTCATGTCAGCTGAGAACTTTAGCCCGAGAAAGCACAATGAGTCCCTCTCCTGGAGTTTAGCATTAGCCACGCTGAGAGGTGGGGTCTCTCACATAGAGAGTAGCTTAGTTTTGGAGGCGTTAAAATTTGCAAGCCATCCTTTGCCCCTGTTAACAACATACTGAAGATCGTTTTTGATATCAGCCGCCACTTTGAATTGATCGGACCGATCTGACTTAGTATCGAGACAGAAGCAAATGATTGTGTCATTAGCATAGATACCAAATTGAGAGCTGATGCTATCGGGTAGGTCTTTAATGGAAATTAAAAACCAAAATAGGACCTACGTGACAAAGCTTAGTTTTCAATTCCGGTTAAAAATCTTTCTATAAAAATGTTGATTTTTAAAGTAGAAAAAGTGGGCACTCACCATTTGAAAGAACACGATATTCCTCTTTCGAATCCTGTTCTTGAAAGATAATTCTTACAAGACTTTCACCGAATTATAATAACTGTGTAACGTTATTCAGAGATGAGTACGTATCTATCGTTCGATAAACTTTCCATTCCTTATAAAAAGAACGTGACGAACTTTTCAGCACGTTTCGTATTTATTTTATTTGAATTTTAGTTGCTTCTTATCGCGACTCACCGACCATCATTCTACAATTCTAATTAAGCAACAGTAAATCGGAAATAGAATAATTAATTCCCTGGCAGGAGTTGACCTTAAATATGTTGTCATCTGGAGTTTCTCTTTCCAATAAGGTTACGAAAGTCAATCGGTTACAATATTTCACATCTGCCTGTATATTTTCCCCAAACACTTGATAGGCCGATTTCTTCTTTTTATTAGGTTGGTGCAAAAATAATGTCGTTTTTTGACGTTCAACTTCATGTGAGAAAACATTATTTTTGCACCGACCTAATATTACATAGCCTCGTAGTAGTATGTTATTATTACGATAACTTATATGACGCATTATCAATATTTGTTCTAGCATTTGATATTGCTTCTTATCTCAACTGCTACATCGTTAAAATTAAAGACAACTCATTTAATAAGTTCGAATAATATTACAGCTACTTTTACAAGAATATATAATAAAAAGATGGTCGACTATCAGGCGTTCGAAGAAATTAAATATGGTTAAAGTTAAATTAGTGCAGTCAGTTGGTTTTTGTAGCTAGATTGGTAAGCTAGATGGCATGTCAATGTAAGATCCTGAGAATAATTAATGTGAGTTTGAGTCTTGACTGAGTTGTATTCTTTGTTTTCGATCCGACTGTTTACTAACGATCGTAGAATGACGACCTAGGTGTGGCGATAAAAAACAACTGAATATAAGATGAGGGAAATACCAGTTAAAATGTAATAATAATTAACAATATTTCATCAAAGACATTTGAATATAATATTTTTTGTTATTCTGTTCGATTCTTATAAGAGAGTTTCAGCTGTAATAAATCCTCGATGAAGGTTTTCTATTACAAATGATGCAAAATAATGCGTAGCGATCTTTTGTCTAAAACATTTTGTCTACACAGAATAACGTTATGCTTCATACTTTGTAAAATCGCCACTAGCTAGGCAATATAAAATAGTTAATTAACTTAATATATGGTATGAAAGGTTTCAGAATTGGGCGCCCTCATTTTTTTAGTATAATGATATTTCTTTCTTTTTTTCTTAAATAAACTGCCGATTCGCGTGAAAAGAACGGTCAGGTTCACTGGTCGCCGTCCTCTGACGAGAACGTTTCTAAATTGGATCCTAAAACTTGGCACTCTTAGGAAAGAAACGATTTGATCCTTTCAAAACTGAGACGGGAAAATATCTTCGGGCAACAGCTGTCATGGACAAGTCCCTTGTCGCAGTTAAGGAGGCATTTGACTTTTTTTTTAATACAACGACTTGGGTATTTTAGGAACGTATAAGCTGGGCTGGGCCAGATCGGTGCGGGAGTGACAAGCAGGTCTATTATGAAATGCTCGTTAAAAAGAATTGGGTACAGGGTTTAGATTATAAGGAGATCTAGGAAAAAATGTTAACTTTTAAAAAATACGTTTGAAATGTACGAGTGGATGTTTTGCATGTTTTCTGGAATTTGGTTTCGATTTATTGAGATTAAATAATTCAGCGGCTTATCTGAAGTACTTGACAACGTTTCTCCTTGAAAGGAGAAAACGAGGAGAAGAGGCGGAAGTAGAAGAACTACATGCTTAACCATTATTATTATTATTATTATTATTATTATTATTATTAATAGTCTTAATTTTCTAATCAGCAGCCAAACAGCAGGATGAGAGAATGCATGGTTGTTAGCAAAAGGGAGAGGCTAAAATTCAAATTACAAATTGGGGATGCCAAAATCAAACAAGTACAAAAGTTTAAATACTTGGAAGGAAAAGTGAAACGCTGAGATCCGAAAGTGTATTGGGAGAGCGAAAGATGTCTTCCAAAAGCTAAGCAAAGTATTAAGAAACAGAAACATTTCGTTAGAAAGAAAGAAAAGAGTAGTGAACTGTTATGTAATATCAGTCCTCCTATATGGCAGTGAATGCTGGCGGAACAGGGTTTCGGAGAGATAACAAAAAGGCATTTATTAAGAGATACAAAGGACAGGAAATTGTGGAGAGACATGATCGCCAACGTCCTGAATGGCCACGGCAATAGGAGAAGAAGAAGAAGAACCAGCAGATGGTTTTCTCTGTAGATCAAGTGAAAGCAAGGCGGATCAACACCCCACCACTCATATTCATTATTCTTCTTGATGTTATTTTCTTCAGTTATTTTCAAATTCTTCAATATTTTTGTGCAAATTTCTTTGAGAACGACCCGAGTGTGCTAATAATGAAGGGTAAAACTTTTATCTACATATTCCATATTTATTTTTGTCCTTTGGCAAGATCTAGTAATTTTTAGTTTTTATTCTCATTTTCATTCTATGACTTAGTGGAACAGCCATTTCGACTATTTTACAAATTTTCTTTGGTCATAATCGTTAGAGCCGGCTTGTCTCGGTAGATCAAGTACAACTAAATAGTGAGTTCGTTGCTCACTGGGTGCTCCATATTTTCGGCCTTGTGCCATATCTAAGCTGCGCTCAGAAACTAACTGCAATGATTAGATCCGTTCTCCTGCTACGATTGAATTTTCAATTGAAATTTCAAAGTTCTTTAGTGCGTTGATATGATTGGTTCTCAGCCCTAAACTATTCAGATTCTATTTTTAGCATCGTCTTAAGAACAATCTAAATTAGGCAGAAGAAACCACTTCATCCATTTGTATCCTTCTGGATGGAATCGATGGCAATCTGCTGGCGTTATCGCAATTAGAACATTCTTTGTTTTTAATATCCATGCTAGCTTCTAAATTGTGCTGATAGCATTAGCTTGTCACGTTCAACTTCAATCGTTTGCATAATTCCTATTTGATAATCGTTCCTACTCTCTCATGTTTCTATTTGTACTCCTTCTGACTCAGTTGCACTCGCTTTTCTGGTGCTTCTTGAGTATCTAATCTTTAATAGGCATTGTTCTAATTCAGTTTTTCTCTGCTGTAATAGAAAAAATATTCAGTTTCTCTATTTATTTTTGTTCTACGTAATTGTTCCGATTTTCCTCTGTTTAATTCTTCTTTTGTTATTCACTTCAACTTTATTTTTTGTATCGTCTCAGTTTTCTCAATATCGCTCTTTATTACAATTAGTGTTGATATTTACTTTGCTTATTTCACACCAGGTTAGACGTGAGTCAATAAGGCGAGAAGATGACGTGTCAATCTTTCAAAAAGAAAAGTAAAAAATATTGAAAATCGGCTTTCAAAAATATACGATTAGATCTATTACCAGGTCGCAATCTCTGCGTCGTAAGTGTGAGGGATTTGATGTGTACTAAGCTTAACTGACTTTGAGGCAACATCAAATGTAAGAAATGAAGTTAGGAAGATTATGTGGTGTCAATCTTAGAATAGGTTGGCTTGCCTTGAAAAAAAGTGAAAAAACCCCAAAAAACAAAAACAAAAACAAAGCAAAACAGGTTCACTGACACTCGGAAAGAGTCCCTGCCTGTTTGTCTGTCTCTGTCTGTCTCTCTCTCGCTCTCTATAAATAAATATAAAAGTGAACATTGAAGTCAACACTCAGGCTGTTTCATGCCTGACACAATCATAAGGCCTAGTGATTGCGTCTAGCATTAAACAGTCTGTCGCCTGTGAGTGTTGACTTCAATGTTCACTCTTATATTTACACACACTCTATCCCTGATATTGAGCACTTTATTCCATAAATATAGCACACCTTAAAACTATATTTCTTCATATATATATATATATATATATATATATATATATATATATATATATATATATATATATATGTGTGCGGGTATGCAGGAAAATAGGAAAGAACACGTTCGGTAAATAATCCGTAGTTCTTTAGTATTTTTGTTTTTATTTTTAAAAAGACAGTGCTCCATACAGAAGCAGAGCTTATATTATAATATTTAAAAAAATATATGATTCCTTCGCTACATAAGAGTTCTCATGTTTCAAAAGCGAGAGCCGAGACCCTCAATATAATTATTGAAATTTAGTTGAATTGAGGTGTTAAGTCCTGCTTCATCTTCAAGCGAAAATTTAGGAATTTTGGGTTCCTACATTTTCGCTTGAAGAGGAAACGGGACTATATATATATATATATATATATATATATATATATATATATATATATATATATATTATAATAGTTTTTTTTATGAATCCGACAGATATTTATCACTTTAAAACTTATTTTTAGTGGATACTAATATATTAAATATTTCAGTATTTGTACAGACGATCCATTTGTTTATTAAACATTATATTTATTTATTTTCGTCTACCGGCCTGAATGTTCGCGAAATTCTTTTAAAGAAAAAACAGTCGAAGGGCGCAAATTCTTCTTTAACAGGATTTCTCGAACATTCAGGCCGGTAGACGAAAATAAATAAATATACTGTTTAATAAATAAACTGGGCGTCTGCTCAAATACGGGTATCCACTGAAAATAAGTTTCTGTGTGTTGATGATTAATAACCTTAAATTGTCTTGACGCAACATCAAATGTAGGAAATTAAATTAGGATGATTTTCTTGCGTCAATCTTCTTAGAAAAGAGAATCTTATTGTATAAAATGAGTTTAAATCCTGCACGCTCTCTCTCTTTCTTCTTATCTAAATGCTATGTCTCTTTAATATATATGAATCTTCAAGATGTAAACGATCATGGTCCTCTCCAGCCTCCATTTACTTTGAATATCTGCAAAGTAGGATGAATGTTCTTGAGAAAAATAGTGGAGGGATTTTTTGTTGCGGTCTTGGCGGTTTTGAATTCAGAGATGTCATTCACCTAGACTAGTTGCCAACCAAAGCTAGAAAGCTCTTTTCCCGGATTTTTTAAAACTCTGTTAGTTCCACTTGCACCATCAAGAAGTGATTTAATGAACTTTCGCAACATTGGATAATTAATGGCAATGAAAGTATTGATTTTATATCAAAGAAAATATTACCCCTTTTCCTATCGTTCAGTCTCTTCTACATATAACTCCGAGGAAGATGAAAACTTGTTTACCCGACCCATTCGTATATCAACAGAATGTAAACGTGAACAATAATTTGTAGTTAGTTATTAAGATTAGTTTATTTTAACACAAGATCACAATTATGAGCACCCAATGAGGATTGACTTCACTACTAATGATCAACCAGACTAGAAATGAACAATATTTTGCTTTTCATCTCGGGATCTCTCGGCTAGTACGAATATGTGATCAGTCCTAAAAATATGTGACCAGTCATAAAAATAGATGCGAATCACAAGATTTCATAAACTATTAGGTCATCCCATAAGTTCTGTCCGAATTTTAACTTTTTGTTAAAATGAACGGAATTTAAAGAGTATTTTATAATGTCTAATGGAGCTGAACATTATTTCTATGTTTAGATGCATTTAAACTGATCAAATTTTATTTCAGAGAACAATAACATTAAATTTTGTTTGATTAAAACCCTGCTAACATGGAAGTACCCAAGAATCATTTGAGGCACATAATGCTTTATGAGTTCAAGAAAGGAAACTCAGCAGCCAAAGCGGCTAGAAACATTCACTCAGTTTATGGAGAGGAATATGTGAATGAAAGAACTTTCAGAAGATGGTTTGCAAAATTCAGAGGTGGAGATTTCACCCTTGAAGATGAAGATCGAACCGGACGTCCAGTTGAGTTTGATGAAAAGCTTCTTGAAGCAGCCCTTGAAGAAAATCCTGCTTTATCAGTTGAAGAATTGGCAGTGGTTCTCAGTTCAAACCATACAACTGTTCATCGTCATCTTCAACAACTTGGAAAAGTTCCTAAACTTAGAAAATGGGTGCCTCATGAATTGTCTGAAAACAACCTCAAATCCCGAGTTGACATTTGCTCTTCTCTGCATTCTCGCCAACTTGTTTCACCTTTTTTGGATAGACTTGTGACTGGCGACGAAAAATGGATCTTTTATCGAAATGTTAAGCGTCGTAAAGGGGAAGATTCTTCTTTCAATCTGGTAGGATTGCCAAGGAATAATCCGCTTTGAATTCTTACCACCTAATGCAACAATTAATGCTCAAATATACTGTCAGCAATTAGAGCGTTTGAACGAAGCTTTGAGGAAAAAAAGACCTGCTCTAGTGAATCGAAAACGGGTGATGTTTCATCAGGACAATGCGCGACCACACACAGCAAGAATCATGTCACAAAAGATCGAAGAACTTGGTTGGGAGAAAATTCCTCATCCACCTTATTCTCCCGACCTTGCTCCTTCAGACTACCATTTGTTTCGTAGCTTACACAATCATTTGGAAGAAACAGCTTTTGTAACACAGGAAGAGGTTAAAAATGACATTTGTGAGTTCTTCGAATCAAAGCCAAAAGAATTTTACAGTAATGAAATTAGTAAGCTTGTTAATAGATGGAAGGAAGTCATAGATAATCAGGGAAAATACATTGTTGATTGAATCTGTAATTAAATGTAACATTTGGTCACTTGTCTTCTTTATTCAAAATTCGGACAGAACTTATGGAATGACCTGATACAACACTTTGTCATGGGAAGCTGTCTGATCGAAATGTTTAGGTCCCCTTTTATCTGAGATAGTTGCTTATTTCCCGACAACAGAGGCGAGGAAATTGACTGAATATCTAAAACATTGAAACAATTTAACCCCGAGCAACAACCACACAAGAAGGTTTTATTGATGGAATTTCTTTTATTAAGAACAATGAATCACTTGCGGAGGACATACCTTAAAAAGATGAGGTGTGTGGAGGTTAGCTTAGTATATCAACAGATGATGCATGCAAGCGGGGACGCAGGCAGACATTTCTAGACAGGGGGTGCGGGTATACAGGGCGTTGCGGTTATACAATTGCAGCCATGTACACCTGAGCAACGCCCAGTACGTCGGCTATTACAAAATAAAATTAATTTTAAAAGTGAATGACTTTCAAATCAGTTTTCATCCCGAAAACCATTAGCCGAAACGCTGAAATCCATGATTAACACTTTTGATCTTTCCGCAAATAATTGAGGGGAGGACAGGTTCCAGTTTTGTTGAACTGAATGGATAACTGTTAACTTAAGTTTATTAAAACGCGATTTCCTTTTACAGAATGTGCACAATTTTCATCTGAGAGCTGTCCAACTAAAAGTTGTTAATCAGTAAATTCTTTCTTCGTTAATTGCGTCTCTGTGATTCTTTTTTAAAAAACCGGAGTATTCATTTCCTTGCCTTACTCGGGGATAAAACCCACAAATAAAATAACAAAATGCGCCTAAATAACTATTTTTTTTAATATAGAGGTCAATCAGTTAGTGGAATTTTGTTGCGTCAATAACAACCAATCAAAATACACCAGTCCTTCAGGAAGCGGGGTGAGACCGACCTTTTAATCGCAACACACAAATGAATAAGTAAACCAACTCCTTCTCTAGGTTGAGGTGAGTCCTAAAGTTTTAGTAAGCTCTAAGCTCCCCGTGATAAGGATACGGTGAAGCCATTAGGCTGGTGGATTGAATTTGTTGATTATTGTCTGTATCAGTCTGTATGGTCAGCGTTGCTCCGTTTCGGTAGGCGCATGAGTTCTCCAGCAGAACAAACGGTTGGCGATAGCGAGTACTTTTAGGATACTACTTCGGGATATTTGGCTAATGGCACCATTGTACGTTGACTTTCCATGAAATCAGGTGTTAATGAAACC
Organism: Acanthosepion esculentum; assembly: GCA_964036315.1. Taxonomy (NCBI): domain Eukaryota; kingdom Metazoa; phylum Mollusca; class Cephalopoda; order Sepiida; family Sepiidae; genus Acanthosepion; species Acanthosepion esculentum. The sequence goes on from OZ038477.1 coordinate 5,941,008, forward strand.
AGGGAATGCGAATGTTGGTGCACGACGACAGTTTGGCACTACCATCCAGCGCAGACAACGAAGTAAAAGAAGACGGAAGCGACAGCGCCAAAAAAAGAGACTGCATCAAGAGGAAACTGTAAGCGATGCCGATCGATGTAAACAACTGGGAACAGGTGGCTGCGGACCGCCCAACATGGCACCGAACATTTCATACTAGAATAGAAACAATTGAAGGCTGGCCACTTACCAACGCGTATCAGTCCCGATATATTGCCGTTACACAATTCAAACTGCCGGACCAAGATGAACGTCATCGTGTCTTTGTCAAATATGACGGACAGTCGTTGATGATTACTCCAAATATTTCAAGATACATATGTGGATATATTAGATTTGCCACAAAGAATTCTGTTTTAGATTTAGAGGTTTATATACTGCTATATTTTAATTTTAAAGTTAATTTCAGCTCTAATCGATGCGTGCACAAGGAAACATTTGAAATTTCCATTCCAACATTCTTGTCTTTATGATTGCCATAGTTTAAGGGCTCTGAATGAAGATATGTTTTCCTTTTGTCAGATGAAGAATCCGTATTAGCGATTCTCATTTTCCTCGTCGCAGGGTATCAGACCGTGAATTTCTTGGCTTCTCTTTCGATAGACAAACAAAAGAGAACGATTGCATTTGTCAGTCAAATTTAATTTTATTTAACCGACAGTAAACAAAAGATGGCCGTCGAAGTGAGGCGAACTTTTTATCTCTTGTCAATATTAGTTTAAACGCCGCGCTATTTGTACATTGACAAAGGGATAAAAGTCACTCGCTAAGTGTGAATAAAATATAAAGCATTTTGCTGTTTATATTAAAAATTCACGTGAATGACTTGCGGTGCAGAATTATGAATTAAAGGAGACGTTATTGAAAATGTTACCATTTAGACATGTCTGGAGTGCATTTGTCTGGCTATTCAAATAATAAAAAATGAGAGTAAGAAAAAAATGGCGCGTAATTTACAAAAGGTAGCGATGCCAGAAAATAATGGGTTTCTGAATTTAAGTATCGTCTGTATTTCTTATATCTAAGGACATAATCTTTATCGATGTTGCTTTTAACACAACGTTCCGTCCGTTAGATTTTTCGGACTTTCTATTTTTAAACATCTAATTAAAATAAGTTTATTATTTAATATAATTTCTGTCCAAATCTTTGTTGTTTTTACCACAACGTGTCGATCATAATAGCTCTCAGATGTAAATTGTGCACATTCTGTAGAAGGAAATCGCGTTTTAATAACCTAAGTTATCTTGTTATAAGTCCAGTAGAATCACGGGTAGGGCCTTTTGGTATTTTTATCAACGTGAGGCAGAATAAAACAAAAGAAAACTGGAACCTCTTTCAATTATTTGTGGAAAGATCTATAAGTGTTACTCATGGATTTTAACGCTTCAGCTGATGATCTTCGGAATTAAAACTGATTTGAAAGTCTTTCACTTTTAAAATTAATTTTGTTTTGCATGACCTTTCAACTTTATTTAATACAATTATATTTATTATTATTCCTACTCAGGAAACTTGTTTGGTGTATGTTTATTAAAATACAAATTGGGAATCAATAAAGCGTTATATCTTTTCGTAAAACGTTTTATGACTTTTATATACGATTCTATTTACTGTACATCGGTCATTAGTATTAATAAGTTCAACGCTAGAAAATGACAGTTTACAGCGGTTACTAATGCTGTGACTACTGTGAATTGTTTACTCATTAAGAAAGTGCTTAATAATAATAACTATTTATTGGTAATTTTAATTGCACGGAAACACCTAATACTAATACTACTACTATTACTGTAATCATTATAAATATAGCAAGGCGGCAAAATGAAATAAAAGTTACCAATGCGGTTTAAAACCCAACCATTGGTTGCTACATTAATTTATCTTGAAGAGCCTTGACACAATGAAACAGAAAACTCAGTTGAAGATAGAATAGAGAAGATCTATATAATCATTTATTTTTTCTGCTAGTGCCAATCATGTTCTTATTCTCTGCCGAGTGAAGAATTGCAAGAATAGTTTTACTAACTTGAAAATATTTTAGTTTTCAGATCAATATAAACCTGGAAGCAACTTCGTATACTCAAGCAATTGTGATGAATTGAAGCAAGCTACAAATTGGAGGTTTTGAAATCAGACAAGTACTGATCTTCAAATATCTGGGAAAACATGACATCGAAATCCGAAGGCGCATTGGAATAGCAAAAGATGCTTTCTAAAAACTAAGCAAAGCATTAAGGAAGAGGATAATTTTGTCCTCAAAGAGTGGTAATATGTAATATCAATCTTCCTGTATAGCAGTGAACGCTGGACAATTTTCACATAGTTGAAGAGGAGACATGAAGCAACAGAAACGTGGTTCTACAGAAGGATACTGAGAATACTATGGAGATGGAATTTAGACAACGAGGCAGTTTTAAAGAAAATGGTAACATAAAAGACAGATTCTTAGAATATGAAAGAGACTTGAAATCTCAAGGATGCATAAGATTTAGATAATTTGGCATTCACAGGGCTTAATAACGGCAGGTGGGACAAGGGAGAACAGAGAGTATAACCACACGAGCCTATGTAAACAGACGGACATTGCTAAGGGATAAAAATGATAAGGAGTTGTGGAGAGCCATGACTGACCACTTCCTAAACGGAGACGACACCGAGAAGAAGCAGAAGAAGAAGAATCAACAACAAAAACAAGAAAGAAGAAGAATATTGTGATGCTTGTTACGTGTAACCCGGATATAAGAGAGATTTTCTCTGGTCCCATATTAGAGCCTGTGTTAATGTACAGTGTAACCCGGATATAAGAGAGTTGTCGTGACCGGAGAAGAACTATCTCATATCCGGGTTTCTCTTATATCCGGGTTTGGTCTATTATATATACATTAACACAGGCTCTAATTTGGGACCAGAGAAAGTCTATCTATTATCCGGGTTTCTCTTATATCCGGGTTACACAAACCCTGATATAAGAGCAACCCGGATATAAGAGACTTCTTCTCCAGTCCCGACAACTCTCTTATATGCGGGTTACACTGTAATACAAAAGTAAAAAAAAAACAAAAACAAAAACAAAAAAACGTCTGTACGTGTGCCTTTCTGAAAGAAAACTTAATTTTCAAATTCTTGCTTAATCTGGATTCGAAAAAGGTTAAGTTACTCTGGAGAGAAATAAATAATTCTCTGAGCTAACAAGTAGATCTGAAGAAATGTGGCGTATACAGTGAAAAGAGAGAGAGAGAGTGAGGGAGAGAGAGGGAGAGAGAGAGAGGGAGAGAGATGGGGGGAGAGAGATGGGGATTGTGGAAGGAAAGAGAACAGGATGCTTGAAAGAGAAGGGTGAAGAATATAGAAGAGAGAGAGAGAGAGAATAAATGAAAATGAGGCAGAATTGGAAAGAGAGAGGAAGCGGAAATATGGGGTGGGGAGAAAGTGAAAAGAGAAATCAAAGAAAGAAAAACACGGGAAAGCACTTAGAGAAATAAGAGTAAAATTAATTTATAAAATTATTTAAGATAAAACATTGATTAAATTAGTTTTTAATTAAATAGATTGATATATATATTAATAAAATGAATTCAAGATAATGACTAGTGGATTATCAAAATGAAAAATCGACCCCAATGATAAAGATCAAATAAAGTGAAATTAATTGAAATGAAAGGGATATATAATGAAATGTTTCCTAAAATTAATAAATGAACTCAAAAATATTTTCATTTAAAAAATATCAGTATAACTTCCGCCAGGTTAAATATTTATTTTGGGATATTTGCAAGTCTTTAAATGTAAGTACTTTGGATTTTACAAGTACTTGGTATTTCTCCTTCTGTTAACATCTTCAGGATTAAAATTCTAGCAATCAACATTTTTGTCTTCAAAATAATAATAGTCAAAATTTGTAACATTGTCACGACATCATATGGGGATCGGATTTCGACACTAGGTTCGTTGTTGTGTAGTTGGCCGTACCGGTTGATCCGCTGTGCGGCCTTCTTCAGGATAATAAATAAAAGTCGCACTATTTCTGTTTCTTTCTGGAATATAAATCAGTATCCGGAGAAAAGGGTTTATTGTAGTAATAAATAGCACAATGCATCTGTTCCGTATTGGCTACTTTTATTTTCCCCTAGAAGGAAATTTTCCAATTACTTGTTAGTGACTGAGAGGATGTAGTTAGTGAAATAAACTCCTTTATCTTAGCATCTTGCAGACTCTTGTATTCGCTTCCAAGCGAGGAAGATCATTCTTTTTACCAGAAAATCTTGCATTTTCGCTTTCTGTTGATTCATCAATTCCCGGGACAACTGATTCTATTAAATGTCTTTCAGAAATATGATATATTTCAAAAACCTGTGTAGCTGTTTATTTGTTAGGAGATCATTTTCTTCTTAATCCTTATCTTAAATTATTTTCCTTTATTTTACACACACAATGTTACACATTTTCTTTTTATTGTAACGTTCTCTTCGGCATTATTTTTGAATGGACATGCAATATTTGTAGTGAACGAAATAAGAAATGTTGTCAGTGTGCATCGCCGTGCTAAGGAACTTTCAAAGTAACTTCAATCCATCAGTTACTTTTATGCCGCGTCCCTTCATGGCCTAGGTGATCATAGCTCTCCGCAACTTCCTATCTTTTATTTTTCTAAGTTACTTTTGTCACTTTATCATCCCTTTTTGTCCTTGCTGTGTCAGCCATTCACACAATCTCGTTAAATAAGTTACTCGCTGTTTTTCTTTGCTTCTCTTGGATTCAAATTGCATTGTCACTCTTTCTTTATTATGCCCCTCAGGCATTTTAACCCTTTCGGAATGTAAATATCAGTTTTCATTATAGCTCCTATTTTCATTAACACTTCATCGTTGATCACCTGTTCTCTCTATGGTATTCTCAACACAAGTCTATGGATTCAAGTCTCTTCATTCACTGACATATAAAAGATTAGACATTAGCAGTTCACGACACTTTTCTTTGTTTTTAACAGTCCTTTTTCACTTTCCTAATATTTTATAAACTTGTCAAAATATACATGAAGATCCCGGAAAAGCAATTAGCATTACCTGGATTTGATTAGTTCTTCATCCTTATTTAGTCGAAATGTTGTGATAAAACAACAAAGATAAGGATACTAGAATAAAAATTCAGTGAATGGCGAAATGTTTTTTCCTTTTGATGTCTATGAAACTCTCCAAGTTTTCTTAAAATTTGGACGCATTTTTATTCAGGGAATATATTGACGTTAATTCACTGCAGATAATCTTGTCTGTCTAATGCCATAATAAACATAATACCAGCAGCAGCCCTTAATAAACATAGTATCATCAGCAGCAGCCCTTAATAAGCATAGTATCAGCAGCAGCCCTTAATAAGCATAGTATCAGCAGCAGCCCTTAATAAACATAGTATCAGCAGCAGCCCTTAATAAGCATAGTATCAGCAGCAGCCCTTAATAAGCGTAGTATCAGCAGCAGACCATGATAATGATAGTATCAGCAGCAGACCTTAATAAAATTAATATTAGCAGTAGCCCTTAATAAACATAATATCAGCAGCAGCCCTTAATAAGCATAGTATCAGCAGCAGCCCGTAATAAAATGAATATAAGCAGCAGCCCTTAATAAACATATCAGCAGCAGCCCTTAATAAACATAGTATCAGCAGCAGACCATGATAATGATAATATCAGCAGCAGCCCTTAATAAATATAATATCAGCAGCAGTCCTGTGGGTATAAAAACAAGCAATGGTGTAATAGTTAGCAACCATGTCTCGTTAGAACAATTACGACTGAGTAGTGAGTTTGATCCTCACTGGGTACCCCTACTTTCGGCCTTGTGCCACATCAAAGCTAAGCTTGGAATTGCTCACCTCGAAGCGGTGTAATGGTTAGCAAGCTTGTCTAGTTAGAAGAATTACAACTGAGTAGTGAGTTCGATCCTCACTGGGTGCTCCATACTTTCGGCCTTGTGCCACATCTAAGCAGCCTTTAAAAAATCACTATAAAAACAAGAAAAATTAAAGTAACTCTTTTGTTTTCTTTCTTTCGAATTGTGTGCTGACGTTTTTTTTATACTGAAGCAGAAGGGCTGTGTACGCTCCACACATGAACACACCAACGCTGACGAGTCACGCGCAAATACATTCATTAACAAATTTCGGTGTGTATGCAATTTATTTCTAGGAAAAGAAACTCTTAAACATTCCTTTTGTTAATTCTGTTATTTTGCATTGCAAATCAACCGCTCTGTTATTTTGTGCATGTAACTTTTCATCACCATTATTTCCTGCATTGTAAAATATTCTTGTAATAAACCATATACATTAATTATAAAAGTAGCCAACACTCTAAATCTGCATTAATAAATGTAGAAGATTTGTGTATTGGTGTGTGCAGTTTTGGTTACAAATCCTTCATGGTCAGATGGAATAAAAGGGAAAAGTCACCCGGTATTATTACACGCTATGTGCAGAGAGAGAAGTTGTCCAAAGTTTCGTAGCGAAGAGATTGAATTCAGCGCCTTTTGGTGGGATGTCCGTATTCCAGGTAGGAACAGTTTTGTAGCATGCTGGGAGAATTTTATTAGTTTTTATTTAATTTATTTTATACATAGTTTTTAATGCTACTTTTTTATTTTATTTATAATTTTCATTATTATTATTATTATTATTTTATTTTTTTATTTATTTATAATGTCGGAGTTAGCTCCTCGTTTCCTTAATCCTTCAACAATGGTCTCTCTCCCACGAGTATAAATACTGGCTGGCCCTTCGCCTTCTCTCTGTCTCTTTTCCGACTTACGCCTCGGGCGGCCATCTCGCGCAGAGATGAGGTAAAATCTCTTTTTCGACTCAGGCCTTGAGCCGCTACCTCGTGCGGAGGCGAGGTATAAAACTTTCTCTTTTTCACTTACACCAATATGTGACCTCTTACACCTACAGCGTTTCCCATATTCTGGGAACACGCTAAGGACAATACGCGTACGTACGGACACTCAACACAAAACACACACATAACTTCTCCATACAAACACTCTGTAACTTTTCATGTCTTCGTGTATTAATATATTTGTTTACCCATAATATATGTTTGTTTACCCATGTATATCGGTCTTGTTTGGACTCCATTAAAGTCCAACATTCCTATGTAGCTGGACCGACGAGCGGGAAATCTTAGCCCAGAGATACATCCTCACCTTCACACCACGGTCCTCTACAATAATAATAATGACGCTACATATTTTCGTTTTGTCTTAATTTAGACGACAATTTATCCATCCCACTCAGTACATACATACAACTCCACAAACACACATATTTATGTTGGCCATTTTTCTATATATTTTTCGGTATGACTTTAAAATTTAATTTATTTAAATTCCAATTAAACTGTGAATATTATTACACCGTATTGGAAACATTTACTGCAACTCCTGAAAGGAAATATGATTTCAATTGTTCCCTGTAAACAGGGAAAATATTGACGAGGTATCAACAGAGAGATCGATATAAAAATGAGGCCCTGTAGAATAGAACATCACAAAAAACATTAAAAATACACAGATCGTTTAACCTCTATCAAAGAAGAGACACCAAGCAACCAGATTAAAAAAGTATGTAAAAAACTATGTTAATAAAAAGAAGGCTTATAAAAAAATTTAATTTCTTCATAATCTATAATTCTTAGCCATTTTACGGGAAATATTTAATGATTAAAAAATGATAAAAACATCTTAATTATCAGACATCGAATATTTCAAGAAAAATCAATAATCTAAAATAATAATATCTATAACAATCTATATGTATATTATTTCTAATAATCAATCAGATGTCGAATTTTTCAAGAAAAATCATTGTTTGTGCAGAGAGACGAAGAATTTGTACAAATCTTTCACTGAGAAGCATGATAAAGTTTGCTTAGTTCTATAAAGAAAATATTCGGTGTCGGTAAAGAAAAAAGAAGTTCCTAATGGCAGTGGCTATTAGATTTTTAAAGATTATAAATAAATCGCACAGGAAAATGTTTGAAATGACTGTTCATATCTATCTATCTATCTATCTATCTATCTATCTATCTATCTATCTATCTATCTATCTTTATGACTGTTCATATCTATCTATCTATCTATCTTTATGACTGTTCATATCTATCTATCTATCTATCTATCTATCTATCTATCTATCTATCTATCTTTATGACTGTTCATATCTATCTATCTATCTTTATGACTGTTCATATCTATCTATCTATCTATCTATCTATCTTTATGACTGTTCATATCTATCTATCTTTATGACTGTTCATATCTATCTATCTATCTATCTATCTATCTATCTATCTATCTATCTATCTATCTTTATGACTGTTCATATCTATCTATCTATCTATCTATCTATCTATCTATCTATCTATCCATCTACCTTGATGACTGTTCATATCTATCTATCTTTATGACTGTTCATATCTATCTATCTATCTATCTATCTTTATGACTGTTCATATTTATCTATCTATCTATCTTTATGACTGTTCATATCTATCTATCTTTATGACTGTTCATATCTATCTATCTATCTATCTATCTATCTATCTATCTATCTATCTATCTATCTATCTGACTGTTCATATCTATCTATCTATCTATCTATCTATCTATCTATCTATCTATCTATCTATCTATCTATCTATCTTTATGACTGTTCATATCTATTTATCTATCTACCTACCTATCTATCTATCTATCTTTATGACTGTTCATATCTATCTATCTTTATGACTGTTCATATCTATCTATCTATCTATGTATGTATCTATCTATCTATCTATCTATCTATCTATCTATCTATCTATCTATCTATCTATCTATCTATCTATCTTTATGACTGTTCATATCTATCAATCTATCTTTATGACTGTTCATATCTATCTATCTATCTATCTATCTATCTATCTATCTATCTATCTATCTATCTATCTATCTATCTATCTATATGACTGTTTATATCTATCTATCTATCTATCTATATGACTGTTTATATCTATCTATCTATCTATCTATCTATCTATCTATCTATCTATCTATCTGACTGTTTATATCTATCCATCTATCTATCTATCTATCTATCTATCTATCTATCTATCTATCTATCTATCTATCTATCTATCTGACTGTTTATATCTATCTATCTATCTATCTATCTATCTATCTATCTATCTATCTATCTATCTATCTATATGACTGTTCATATCTATCTATCTATCTATCTATCTATCTATATGACTGTTCATATCTATCTATCAATCTGTCTATCTATCTATCTTTATGACTGTTCATATCTATCTATCTATCTATCTATCTATCTATATGACTGTTTATATCTATCTATCTATCTATCTATCTATCTATCTATCTATCTATCTATCTGACTGTTTATATCTATCTATCTATCTATCTATCTATCTATCTATCTATCTATCTATCTATCTATCTATCTATTAACAGAGATTATCTAAATGCATTCATACATGTGCACAATTTTAATTAAATTAAAAAAAATTAAATTAGTCACCCATCGATTTTTCTAATATCATTTTTAATTAAAAATAATCATTGATTCTTTTTTTATATTTAAAATTTTTCTTGCACGGATTTAATCAAAGGTTTCGAATTATGTTTTCCTTCTTCTCTTGCATTTTTACTTGGAAATTTCTCCCCTGACTCCAAATACAAAATAACGCTTAAACATACGAAGGATTTGCTTTATTTGCGTCACATATTTTTTTAATATCTTTAATTAAAAATCGATAAGGAACATTTTAAAAGACAGACGTATGTGAAGCTGAGTGAAGATGTGACCAGTAACAAATAATTAGTCAATACGACTTTGCAGCTGACACTTTACTCAATTGCGATGTAGATATTTGCAAAGAGAAATCGTTGTAGCGGACTCCCTTGGTGGGGGTCCGCGATATATGAAACCGCGGCCGGAGCGCCCCTCGCGAGGGGCCCGCTAACATTTTTCATATTAAAAACGTGAAATCTGACGAGGTGAAACAAAATGGACAACAGAAATGGTCTCGCTAAAATGCTATAAAAATCTCTAAAAAAATGAGTAGAGATTTGCTACGCAAAAACTAAGGTCTAAAATGCTTAGAGGTGTATTACGACTAGGTTCGGAATAACAACGAACTAAAAAGGTAATTAGCTCATCTCTAAAACGAAATTACCAGCGTGTAGGGAACACGAACGAAAGGTCAAGGTTGTAATGCCCTGTTCTCTTCCGCTTTAGGGAGCGGCCAAAGGCGGCTGCGATATCATAAGGTGATTTAACGTTTGCTGGATTTGAAATTTAGCCCACTCTGTATAGAGTTCTTTTCCTTCGGGTAGTTCGTATACCGTATTGGGCTACTAACATTTTTACGATCATCGGTGACATTCTATATGAGGTTAACCGGAGAGAATTGTTAGATCAGTGCACTTACTAAGAAAAAATGCTTTGAAAGATTTTCATTTTTTTTTACTTTTTTAAATTAAAAAAAAAAATTCTTTAAACTCTTTAAAAATGTTAAAAAAGATCTACTCGAAGCGGTCTAAAATATAATTCAGTAGACGCTAATGTGTGGGGATTGTATATTGATAAAATAAAAATAAAAATAAAAATCCCCCAAAAATAAAATAAAAAGAAGAATCTCCCAGGATGCCCCCGACAGGAAGAACAAATGGCACATGCGTGAGAAAAGAGGGGCTTCCTGACGCCAAAGACAAACTAGAAGAATCGTTCTCTTTTCCCCTTGAACTTCTAACGAGTAAACACGTGTCTTTTGCTCGGGAAGGCATTTCCCTTCAACAGACCATTATTAATAAAGTTCCTGAATTCATTTCTAGTCTCTCTGCCTCCTTTTTAACTTTGTATCTTTTATTTCAGGAACAGCAAGAATTAAACGTGGTTTTGGAGTTTGAAGAGATAAACCCAAAGAATTATAATCTCTTCTCTTTTTATTCCTCTTTAAAACTCCAAAAAATGGATTCAATACGAGAAGAAGAAAAATACTTTCTGGCTGCAATATCAAATCTTTATCACCTCATATTCCAAAACACTTTCCTCACATGGGTTTATCTCACATTCCGGCCTGAGAACGCTTACTATAAAGAGGCAAAACGTGTTTCACTTTGTCTCATTATTTCTACTCTATTACTAGGTAGATATACGCAAAGCGGAATAGCTAGATGTTTACTAGCACGAGAAAAAGGAAACTGCGAATCGATTTTATGTTACCTTCGTTCGAATACCTTTGAAAAAGGAATGATTACACTGCTGGCGGCGCCCTATCGATATCGCCTCTAGTTATCCTGAAAAATATCTCTTCATTGTCAGGATAGTGGCGAAAGGAACGTAAATAACAGGATTGCCCATTTAGAATTCTTTTGAAAATATAAGGACATGAAATTTTGAATTTCATTACTTTCGACATTTAGCTGGGCTAGCTTGTGTAGGTAATGAGTCACGCAGGACTGTGAAATGTAGCTCAATTCACTACTTGTTAGCTCAATGTGGCAGCGCTAGTTAGTGCTTGACCAAATAACTCTTCGATAACTAACTGATCTTCCTAAGTAGTAACAGTAAAATATCTCTGACAGCTTTGATTGACACAAGGCCAGAGAAAAAGGAGAGCGAATTGAGATTAATTTGCTGAGTATTCCTCTCTGCTGTACATAGATATTTACAAGGTGTTAAGTGTGGCACACCACAACTGGTGTACGAAGTGCTGATTAAAGGCACTACACAAGTAAAGAACCTGTGAGATAAGCTAATCATCGATCTACGCAGGAGTCTAAGATATTAGCTCAGCTTAAGCCTGGCATAAAGTCTCAATAATGAAGCACGCAGTATGCAACAGTCATCACACGAGCAGTTTGGTTTGGTTTGTTTTGCTTTACGGCATATCAACACGTCAATGGGTCATTTAATGCCGAGAACTTTTTTTTCCTGGTAATATTTTTGTTTTGTCAAAAATCTATTTCTGTTAATATTTTTTTCCTCAAAAATGTATAGCTGGTAATATTATATTCTAAAACGTATAGCTGGTAACATTATTTTTCAAAAACGTATTGCTGGCAATAGTTTGTTTTTCAAAAACGTATTGCTGGTAATATTTTATAAAGCTTTTTACCTCAGTTTCGGGGTTAACTATTTGTCCATAGCTGAGATCCTAACAGGTTCTACTACCCAGGGTCAGGGTGGACCTGGGAACACCGGCAATTAAAAGGTGGTTCCACCCCCCTCAAAACCTCCTGGTCAGAGGCCTTGCTGTTGGACGTAGTTTATCGTCTTACCCAGGACGCGGACGCAGTTTATCGTCCTACCCAGGACGCGGATGCAGTTTATCGTCATACCCAGGACGCGGATGTAGTTTATCGTCATACCCAGGACGCGGATGTAGTTTATTGTCATACCCAGGACGCGGATGCAGTTTATTGTCATACCCAGGACGCGGATGATGTTTATCGTCATACCCAGGACGCGGACGTAGTTTATCGTCATACCCAGGACGCGGATGTAGTTTATCGTCATACCCAGGACGGCATACGAGCAGTGGATTAATTGTTTTTCTATGACAAGCATATTAAAAATGGAGTTATTCAGTTTCACTTGCTGCCGTGATGAAGCGCCACTTTAGCAGTAGGTGATTAATTCCCTTTATAGTCTCCACTTTTTGGCAAAACAGCTTGGAATCCCTGGCCACCATATTTGACCATAAACGAGATCAACGTAATAATTCGCGATGGCCTGCGAGATTAGATTTGCTAACTATCGCTTTAGAGGTATGTTTTGGTGTCTTTTCCGTTCAGGTGGATTCGGTGATTGAGTTGATTTCGCTAATAGCAGAGTGGACATTGGCAACAGCCTTTATCTGGAGCTACAAGATCTTTTCAGTATCATCCCAAACTAACAAGTGGACATTGATGTTTTTACAGCTCTTCATTGTATTTGGATTTAATGATTTAATATCAACTTTGGGAACAAGTGATTCACTATGCGTAGCTTAGATGTGGCACAAGGCCGCAAGTATGGAGTATTCAGTGAAGATTGAACTCAGTAGTAATTGATCTAGCGAGACAAGATTGATAACCATTAGAAACTAAACCCTGGAGATTAATGATTTTTCACTCTACTCTCTATCTATGGGTAATTGCGTTTGGGTATGGGTGGGTGTATGTGCGTATCTAACTCTGTGTGTATGTGTGTGTGCGTGTGTGTGTGTGTGTGTGTGTGTGTGTGCGCACGCGCGAAGTGATAGGAAGTAAGCGTATATGTTCTGAAAGACAAACTCGATTGTTTTGTTTTGTTTTGTTTTACGGTATATCAACCTCAATGGGTTATTTAATGCCGACAAGATTTTTATTGCCGCTAATATTTCTGTTCAAAAATATATTGCTGGTAATATTTTGTTTTTCAAAATATATTGCTAATATTTTTGTTAGTAATTTATTTTCAGAAAACGTTTTGCTGGTAATAATTTCAGTATCTGTCTATATTTCTGAGATGAGGTATTATGTACACTATTTACATTGATCGTTTCGGCCATTGTACGCCCCGGCCTTCTTCAGGTGGTTGGAATGTCGCTCACTGGGGTAGACTGTTCTAATTCCACGTGCCATGTTTAATGGATGTCAGTTATCTCCTGTTAATTACCCTCACCAAGTTCTCCACCGCCTTAACCAGGTATTGAATTCACACTCTTTGGGTCCTGTCACTGGATCTAACTAACGCTTTTATCCATTGTGCCATGTGTCCGTGAGAACATCTGTGCATGAATTTCTGGGTATTATAAACCTAATGTCTTCAGCAACCATTTTTACCAGAGATCATATTGCAATTTTCGTTGTTATTATTGCTTTTCTCTGGCACTCCTTATTACTGGTTCCCATATTGTATTCATTTCTATGCTTGGTCGGCATAGGAGATTATGTGGCCTAGCATATGTGATGATTCCTTAAGTTTACGAATTTTCCAAGGATGTTCTTTGTCTATGATTTCAACCTGCACAATGGCCGAAACGTTGTGATAAATATGGCAACAAAGATGAGGATGATAGTCCGAACAATGTAAATAGTAGTAATATTTTTTTCTTCAAGAATTCATTGCTGGTATTAAAACCTATTTTTACACTTTCATAGCATTTTGACCCCAGTTAACAGGGTGAATCTGGGAAGTCCAGCAATTAAGAGGTGGTTCCACGCTCCTCAAAAACCCCTTGATCAGAGGCCTTGCTGTCGGATGTAGTATCGTAATACACAGGATGCGGACAAACTCGACCTTCAAATGCTTTAGCATTGAGCGTATGTAAACCAATTACAGTTAACACCTCCATTTGTAAAGGAAAAAGTTGGTTGGTTGTTTCTGTTTAGCTGCATATCAACACCTCTATAGGTTATTTCCAATTTATTTTGGAGATATTATGATTTATTGATGTAGGTCTTACTAATTAACCTATACCTGGGAAGAAGCAGTGGATTCATACCTTTCACAAAGGTATTTGCGCGTAAGTATACATAACGAACTCAAACAAGAATTGGAACTCGGCTCCCCGATTAAAAATTGCGGGCCATTATTCGACATTATACACAATGTTACTTTTGAACGATCCAGTCAATTACACGTAAGATTTGAGCAAACGGTGTTCATCTTGATACTTTATACGTTGCGTTCCTTTTGAGACATCCAGTCAATTACACTTAATGCTTGAGAAAATAATGTTCATCTTGATTCGCTATACGCTGCGTTGCTTTTGAACGATCGAGTCGATTACACGTTACGCTTGAGCAAAGAGTGTTCATCTTGATCCGTTATACGTTGGGTTGCTTTTGAGAGATCCAGTCAATTACACGTAAGGCTTGAGGAAACAGTGTTCATTTTGATCCATTATACGCTGCGTTGCCTTTGAGCGACCAGTCAATTACATGTAAGGCTTGAACAAACAGTGTTCATCTTGATCCGTTATACGCTGGGTTGCTTTTGAGCAATCTAGACAGTTACACGTAAGGCTTGAGCAAGCAATGTCCATTTTGATCCGTTATACGCCGCGTCGCTTTTGAGCGATCCCGTCAATTACATGTAAGGCTTGATAAAGCAGTATTCATTTTGATCCGATATACACTGTGTTACTTTTGAGTGATCCAGTAACGCTTGAGTAAACAGAGTTCATCTTGATCCGTTATACGCTGTATTGCTTTTGAAAGATCGAGTCCATTACACGTTAATCTTGAGCAAACAGTGTTCATGTTGATCCATTATACGCTTCGTTGCTTTCGAGCGATCCTGACAATTGCATGTAAAGCTCGAGTAGACAGTATCTTGATCCGTTATACGCTACGCTGCTTTTGAGCGATCCAGTCAATTACACGTAACGCTTGAGCAAACAGTGTTCACCTTGATCCATTATACACTGTGTTTCTTTTGAACTATGCAGTTGATTACACTTATCGCTAGAGCAAATAGTATAGAGTCTCGTCTTTTGACGAGAATTGAACTGGTTTCTCAATACTCAAGTGCCAATCTTTGATGTGAGAGATTAATAAAAACATAATACTGAAAATGTTTCAGTTAAAATAACTCTCTACTTCATAGATAAACAAAAATGGTGGCGAGAATCAGAAAAGATTGATTAGCTGAATCATTAACCACCAACGCTTCTATAGCTGACGTGGTCAACATGAAGACCACGAGAAACAGCTTTTGAGTTGTCTTGTGTGAATTCAGATAGCATCGGAAGTTATTTCTCTAATCTCAATTACCGATTTTAATCTGTTTATTCGGACGACCGATTGTTTTGATAAAGAGCAACAATGATGATCGTCATTTTAAATAAATAAATAAACGGGTCTGGTGTAAATGTCAAGTGTATGTCACTATTTAAAAAGATGATTTAATCTGTTCCTCTGAAATCGATCTAGGGATGGTTATTATTTAATATTCGGAATATACAAAGTTGTTCAGTTGAAGGTGTAAGTGACAATCTTCAAAGATTAAAATACCCGAAGGCTCACTAAAGCGTCACAAAATTGTTCCCTGAAATAAGCTTATCTTCGGCGAATTTGGTTTTAGAACACGGTCAGGGTCCGGGATATTAGTAATCATTAAATACGCGGCTTTGATCTGCAACTCTGGTGTTTGCCTTGCATGACTTATTCCATGTGATGCCTACATTTCGTAAATGGTAAAAGCGTAATTAATTCCTGCTGTTTATTAGTTCTTTGACTTATTGTAAGAATCTTATTTTTTCCAGCTAGAACCAGAAATTACAATAATTGAAACACGTGAAGCTCCGAATATTATGTCAGTGTTTTCGGTAGAGTTTCAGAAGAATATTTCAAGCTTCAATTGTTCAGAAATGTGTGTATTTATCAGAAGTGGATATTGGGTTTCATATTAATCAGAACTCTTTAATAATGATCACCAGGAACATGTACAGTATATAGTTTAATAAACATTTCTTGGACGTAATTAATTCAATAGTTTGAATTTGAGCCCATATTAGGAAGTGGTATGTACGACCATTTATGAAAAATGCAACCATTCACCTATCATATCGTCCTGAGTAAGACGATAAACGACATCCAACAGCAAGATGGTTTTGAGGATCGTGGAACCATCTCTTAATTGTTGGTATTCCCAGGTCCACCCTGATCCGGGGTGACAGCACCTGTTAGGGTCTCAGCTATGGGCAAATAATTGATACTCAAAATGGAGTCAAAACACTATGAAAGTCTAAAAATAGGTTTTAATAGAAGCAATAGATTTTTGCAAAAGTTTATTACGAGCAATGAATTTTTGAAGATAAAATTATTACCAGCAATACATTTTTAAAGAAGAAAATGTTATCAGCAATAAACATCTTGTCGGCATTAAATAACCCATTGAGGTTGATATACCGTAAAACAAAATAAAACAAACGAAATCACCTATCATATAAAATCTAAAACATGAAACATAATTTTACTCATTTATTTATCTGTTAAAGTAAATAAATATTTCAAGCTGAATTTACAGGAAAATAAGAAATGAATTATAATCTGGGGAAGAACTTCGTGAAATGGAGAGAAGATATTAGAGAGAGAGAACAAAGAAAATAGGAAAAATAAAATTCTTAAGGACATAGAAGGGACGATTTGTGACAAGGAAGAAAGAAGGAACTTTGTTTGGGGAGAACAAAGAGAACAAAGAGTGAAAGAAGAAACAAGTGAAAAACCGAAGAAAAGGAAATGAAGGCAAATAAATAAGAAAAAGAAAGATAAAAAAACAGATGAAGTCGAAGGAAGAATTAAAGATGTTTGAGGAAAAAGTTAAATCGTACACCAAGAAATAAAAAGAAAACACCGAAAAGAGAAAGAAAGATTTGACGGATAAACATTAAAACGAAGGAATAAAAAAAAAAAACGAACACGCACTTGTTACATTGGTCACATTTGATATCAGTGTTATGAATAATCAAGAGTGGTCTCCCCTTGTTTTGTTACTCTCCTCTTTGAGTGAGCTATTTCCGTTTACTGGGACTATAAAAGGACACTATACGCAAATCTTGTATTCTCAGTTGAATAAAGCTTTCTTAAAGCTTACACCTGTATCCTTTTGTCATTACAATCAGATAAAAAATGGTTAAGTAAATAAACAGAGAGAGAGAGAGAGAGAGAGAGAGAGAGAGAGAGAGAGAGAGAGAGAGAGAGAGAGAGAGAGAGAGAGAGAGAGAATGAATAAAGAAAAGGCAAAGGCAAAAGGCAAATAATAAAAGGAAAAGAAAGAATGAAAGCAGAAGCAAAAAGTGTGCAAAAGAAAGCAGAAGCAAAACGTCTTTCCTCTCCGTTCTTCGGACACTGACGTGTTGCTGACAGGTGCTTGTTGGCCAAATGTTAAGCACAAAATGTTCTTCACCATTTTCGTTCGTCAACTATTTTCAGCGAAGATGGGTGCACATTTGTTGCTTGCAACGTTTGTTTCATTGGATTTCAGTTGAATTTTTTTCATGACAAATGATTGGCGCTGGGGGATAATTTTGATTTTTTTCGTCTTTGTTTACACAGTGTAGGTTGAAGAAACAGAACAGAAAATATAAGAGGTACCCTGTGGGTATCACAGAATTTAGCAAACTGGGTACCCAATTGGTTTTACTCAAAACTACTCGTAAGAATTAATAATAGCTTCTAGTCTTTTGTTAAAAAGAGAAAATAAAAAGAAGAGATTATTGATTGATTTGCTTTTTACGGCTTACCAACCTTTGCAGTTCATTTAAATCCGAAACGTTCTTGGATCCTAACAATAATTAATAATTCCCTTTTTACGAGTGAATATTATATTACCATTTCTTTTTAAATAATGGCGAATTTCAGACACAAGTCCTATTGTTTAACCCATAGATGGAAAAGATGGATTCATGATTTTCCCAAGGGTAGTTATGTGAATGCAACGAACTCGACTGGGATTCGAACTTGGCTCTTCGATTTCTTATTCCGAACTGCCATCTATTACATCACCCCTACATCCAAAGTTACAGCAACTGGTATTCACAAGCGGTCACCCATCTAAGTACTGACCAAACTCTACGTCGCTTAACTGGCAAGAAACTGTGTTTCAACGTGATATGACCGTAAGAAAATAAAAAAGAGAACGGTGGTGATTTTCTGGGCGTTAGGCCGAAAGTATGGGACACCCAGTGAGGATTGGACTCACTACTCAGTCGTAATTGTTCTAGCGAGACAAGCTTGCTAACCATGACACCACGTCGAAATGCCTACAAATGATTTTCTAAGCGTAGCTTAGATGTGGCACAAGGCCGAAAGTATGGAGTACCCAGTGAGGCACAAACTGTATGAAAATAGAGAATAAACAATAAAGCCAGTGAAATATAAATATATAGAGAGTAAAGAGAAAATGTGTGTGTGTGTTGGAGAGAGAGAGAGAGAGAGAGAGAGAGAGAGAGAGAGAGAGAGAGAGAGAGAGAGAGAGAGAGAGAGAAGGGTATGAGACATAAAAGGAGTTAAAATGATGGAAAATGTGAAGAAATACACAAATTCACAAAAAACTACAGCCGTATTTGATGGATCCACGGTCATATAAAAACTATCAGTCTTTCAGCAGAAAAAAATCTTGGATGGTAAGTGTCAGATTTTGAACCTGCTTTTACCGGATATGCATGTGTCGAAAGGCTTATCAGCAGCAGCAACCATTTTTCAGCTTTTGGGCTTGCGTAGCACCGAAACCCAAAGCTAGAACTCTTTCACACCGTGTCGAGTATGAGGTAGGACGCTAAAATTAGCGCTCCACATATGACTTCGAAAAGACACCTCACTCATTGCTTAGCTCATCAACAGAGTAAATTCAACCGTTCCTTTATTTTTTACAGATAATATCATAAGAACATTTGATACTCTTTCCATTCAACCGCAGATAAATTAATGCACGCTGTGCAGTTTTAAACGCTTAAATAGATTTTGTTTTAGTAATGAATATTAATCTTAAAATTTTAACTCTTCTCTACTAACGACTACAATCTACCCATTGGTAAAATGTTGAAAATACTTGTAGACAGGCAACAATGCGCTACAAAAAGCAGATTAGTACATAGCATTCACTTTTGTGAGCGACATAGTAATCCGGATTTATTTGAACAGATTTAGCTTGATATAAAGACATTCATATCGCCCCACACTAAGGGTGCTTCAATAACGTTTAATGGTTAACAAGCTTGTTTCACTAGATCAGTTACGACTGAGAGGTGAGTTTGTTTTTCAATGGGTGCTCCATATTTTCGGCCTTGTGCCACATCTAACTTGCGATTAGAAAATCCTTTTGGGCACTTTGGCGTGGTGTAATGTTTAGTAAACTTGTCTCGCTAAATCAATTACAACTGAATAGTGAGTTCGATCCTTACTGAGTGCCCCATATTTTCAGCCTTGTGCCACATCTAAGCTACACTTAGAAAATCAGCATTTGTCCGTTTATCAGGTTTTAGTTTTAAATCACAGTATAATCATCGAAAATATGTCGTCGTGTAACTGAAAAAGTGCCGAACATTTCTTGAATTTGTTCTTTCAGAAACTATCCTCGAAGATTCTTCACACTAAAAGTTCTTATTTTATTCCATTCACTTGTTTGGCTATTTTCTTAACCCATTCGCGTGTATTCTTTGTTTGTCAACACAAGACGCATTCTCAACTTCAATCGACGACCGCAAAACACAACGTAAAATGTTCATGGAATATTACTGGAACTTCATTCATATTTCCTGCTTGTCCCAGCTCTTTTCGACATATTAAAACTTTAATAGTTGCGCAAATAATTGGGTCTTTTTGCTAAGCTATGCGGGGAGTGTAATGGACATTAGTCCGAAAAATGAAATGGGCGAACCGAGTTCAAATTCTTGCTAAATGTGTTGCGTTTACTTTCGCCCAGCTTCTTTTCGGAAAGGCAAGGATATATCTCGTCTTTTGACTCCAGATCAGAGTAGAATGTGTCTCTAACCTTAGCTGGCCGCCAATATACGAAAAGGACTACACTCAGAAATTCCTCTACTTCCCCAAGAAGCCATAGTAACTGACGGTTTAAAAAGAAGGGACATTAATTACTGAAGTTAGTTTCATTTAGCACAAGATGACCTTAGTAGAGGACTCAGTGACATTCGATCTCATTGCACTTGCTAATTGTCGTGCGAGAACAACTTGCTAATTAGCAAAGCTACAATGCAAATCTTTTCGTTCGACTGCAAAAGTAACAAACTTTTCTAGGCAAGAAGCAATCTCAATCTTGAGAGAAATAATACAAACAATATATGTTTTTAAGAAAGCATTTGGTACAATGATTAATGATTGATGTTGATCTTGAAATCACAAGTGTGATCAATCTGAAAATATCGAATCTCGTTGTGAAATTCATTTCTTTTATTCTTTAATGACGTCGTCTCTTTTGAAACAATTTCTCTGTGCGAAGTTTTCAGATTTTGAGAAGTGTGTTGAGCAGAGAACCTTTCAGCACATGCTCTTATAAAAATATTTGTAGCATCTCAAAATCGATCTGGAATATTTCTGATATATTATGATTGCTTACCGCAGTATAGGTTGACTTTAATATCTGTCTATAACTCTGAGATGAGGTATGACTTTTTACATTATTCACATTATTCGGACTGTTATCCTCATCTTCATTGCCATATTCACAACGTTTCGGCCGTTGTACGCTCCGGCCTTCTTTCAGGTTATTGGAATTTCCAACCGAACCTTTTATTTCGTCCACCGGGGGGGGGGTAGATTGTTCTAACCCACGTGCCATGCCTCTTCCAGATGTCTCGGTTATTTCCCTTTAACTCAACTCTTCAAGTTTAGGTTCACCACTGCTCTTGCCTGGTATTGAACTCACAACTCTTTGGGGTTAGTCACTAGATCTAACCAACGTATTTATCCACTGCGACATGTGTCTTTAAAATACCATCAACATTAAGTTCATTCCTTACTGAGCGCTCCAGGAAAATGGCCTTGTGCAATGCCAAAACTTACACGAAACTCAAAATATTTTCAAATCGATTTTTATATCTATATCGATCGATATAGGTTTAAAACCACATAGAAAGAAATGGCAGTAGAAAGATAGTATTGCGCAAGTGAATAGATCTGACTTACATTGAAAATCAGGCTTCGATTGCCGGCGTTTATTTGAGTTTGAACTCTGTGAGAAATATGCAACAGTCTAAAGTAATTGTGGATCAATTTTATAGTTTTTTTTAGCTTATATTAGCCTGGCACAAGACCATAACTTTTAGGGAACTTAATAAGAATCAAACTTATTACACAGAAGAAATAATCACAAGACTTGCTAACGGTTGATTGGTAGTAAGGTATAATTTAATTGCGACTAAGTTTGCTTATATATCTAGCCTTATGCAACACTGATCGTTTAGTATCTATCTATCTATCTATCTATCTATCTATCTATCTATCTATCTATCTATCTATCTATCTATCTTAGTCTGTTCATATCTATCTATCTATCTATCTTAGTCTGTTCATATCTATCTATCTATCTATCTATCTATCTATCTATCTATCTGTCTATCTATCTTAGTCTATTCATATCTATCTATCTATCTATATATCTATCTATCTATCTTAGTCTGTTCATATCTATCTATCTATTTATCTTAGTCTGTTCATATCTATCTATCTATCTATATATCTATCTATCTATCTTAGTCTGTTCATATCTATCTATCTATTTATCTTAGTCTGTTCATATCTATCTATCTATCTATCTATCTATGTATATATCTATCTTAGTCTATTCATATCTGTCTATCTATCTTAGTCTATTCATATCTATCTATCTATCTATCTATCTATCTATCTATCTATCTTAGTCTATTCATATCTGTCTATCTATCTTAGTCTATTCATATCTATCTATCTATCTATCTATCTATCTATCTATCTATCTATCTTAGTCTATTCATATCTATCTATCTTAGTCTATTCATATCTATCTATCTATCTATCTATCTTTCTTTCTTAGTCTGTTCATATCTATCTATCTATCTATCTATCTATCTATCTATCTATCTATCTTAGTCTGTTCATATCTATCTATCTATCTATCTATCTATCTATCTATCTATCTATCTATCTATCTATCTATCTATCTTAGTCTGTTCATATCTATCTATCTATTACAAAAATGGGAATTTTTCTTTGCTTTTCGTCAAATGAAATACGCAGATTTCTTTTAAGCGTATGATTTATTTTCATGGTTCAGTTCATATCCATGAACGATGCTTGAATGCGTGTGACGCTCGAAATTCATTCCGACTTTTGAACATTGTAGTCATCAGGCAAGCAAGGAAACGGAAACTGTCGTAAGGGAAGTGGCAGGTGACATTTACCCAATTCAACAGTAAAAGTGTAGGATCGAGATGCCAATCTAGTAGCACGATTAAATTTCACGCAGTTCGGGCACCAGGGAAAAAAAGCTCGCCAGAGAAGTTGCCATGAAAGTATTTGTAGAAAAGACAGAGGGAAACCACGCCACGACGGTGAGAAAGTGACTAAATCGAGATGCCAAGTTTGGACCGATTACATTGCAGATCTTTCTTTGGATTTTGTCAAGAATCTTGAGATGAGTAGCAGGATAAATGCACGGACGAATGATATATTTGTAAATGTGAAAGATGGACTCTGACGAGAAAAACCTTCTGGCACGACACAGCAGTAGATGCATCTATTGATTGGATGTAGTCGTTCAACTTCAAGTCTATTGAAAACGTGAGGCCAAGAAGGCACAGTGAGACGCTCTCCCATGAATCTATCCTAAGACATGCTGATGGTGGACAGGAAAGATTTTCTATAGTGGTTAAATGAGAGCAGTTAAGTTTTGGAGGCATTACACTTTACAAGCACAATTCTTGCCCTAGTTAATCACTGATTGAAGGACCTGCAGTGGCCAGGTTAACTTTGTCAACTCTGACGGATTTGCTATTGCAACAGGAGTAAATGCTAGTGTCATCAGCATAAATGCCTACTTGGGAAATGATGACATCAGGGACATCATTGATGAAGATCAGAAACAGTTTAGGACCCAGGATAGAGCATTGCGAGACACGCGCTCGTGTGAAAGGATCTAGTAGCGAGCCCATTCAAAACGATCTTCGTTTCACTATTTTCTAGGAAGGACTGGATTAAATAAAAATATGTCCAGTAATACCGGAGCCATGGAGCTTACTTAGAAGACAAGAATGCGAAAACCTTGTCAAATGTCTTTGAGATTCTGAAGCCGCAGCTCGAGCTTCGCCGTTATTATCAAGAGCTTGATATACATATTCAGTGATAGCCGTTAGCACATCAGCGATACATCTGACAAAACAGAAGCCATATTGTTTGTATGTAGCAATCAAACGTATCGCTCTGGTACAGCCGGTAAAAGTTATTTCTGTGGGCTATAGCAGCCGAGCAATCAGGTGAGAACCAAGATGAATGGGGTTTAACTTGGTATTTCCTTGCTGGAATGAATGCATCGATGCCGGCTTTCATCCAGGAGGAGAACTCAGACACGCCTTTATAAACAGGATGGTTAGAAACTGCATTCCATGGGAAGTCACAAAGGAAGTCATGGGACGAATCCCAATCCACACCTTGATAACAGAAAGATATTCTTTGGTAGAAGGTTCTTGCCTGGTAGGGGAGCGGAAAGAGATGTTCACAGACATTACTGCACGATCAGAGTTGCCAAGAGGGCAGAGTTGCAAAGTACGACATCAGTGCAGGATAGAGGTAAAAAAAGATATCTAGAAGAGAAGCGTATCCATCAGAATTACTGGAGAGTGGGGAAGTCAACCACTTGTGTGAGAGATTGAGAGACTGAGAAGTTAAGGGTCTAGATACCAGCGTAGTCAGTGACACAGTGATTAATCCAATTGGTATGTTGGGTATTAAAGTCACCGAACACAAATATATTGTCTATATTATCAAAAGTACTATCACGCAAGCAACAGTCATAAGTGTAAAGAAAACGGTAGAGAAATAAGAGATTACTGACTGAATTAAGTATCGACAAACGGAGACACATGTAAAAGTGGTGTGGAGATTCAAGTGAGATTACCCTACTCCCTAAACCACGCATGTGAATATTAGGGTCCTTCCTATAGAGAGGACGATAGCCAGGAATCGAGAAATCAGAGGAGGAAGTTGAAGAGTTAAGATTAGTTTCGCAGAGAACTGGATATCCGGAGACTTTTCGAAGAGGAAAGCTTCCATACTGTAAAAGTTGGTACGAATACGACGAATGTTTGAGAAAGAAAGGTTAAGGGGTTTAGGTGATTTTTGCTGAGCTGGTTTAGATTTATACCTTTGGTATGTTATAGACATGGTGTGTTGTTTTGGTAAGGAAAAGCCTAAGTTAGTACTAGCAGTCGGCCGTCTAATGTAACATCTGCAGGAAGGGAACTGGCGCAGACTGCAACACAGTGTGGCTTCGGGGTTGCCCACCTGAGGTGCTTGCAGCGACACCATTCTATGCGTGACATGGTACTGCAAGAACCCAGATATTATGCGACTGTTAATCAGAGCAGCCTCTCTAGATGCTTCGCAAGATTTTGGGCTCCTAACTATCAGTGGAGAACAGCAACCAGAAAACTGCCAACCCGGTGCCCTCAGTATGAAGATATGTTGCCATCATCTTCACATATCACAAAAAATTAATAACAGCACTAGTATTATGGGATGAAAAAAGGTAAGGAATCGGGAACCCCTTCCTAAACAGGAAACAAGGGATAAGCCTCTACTCCTGTCCAAAAGAAGGTGGAGAAGTATAGATCGGTCGATAGGAAAGCCTATGTACTCTTATTAAAGAAAAACAACAAAAAACAAACAAAACAAGCAAAACAAATAAAAAATACAACAAAAAGCAAGGAAAAAAAAACAAAAAACAAAAAAACAAACAAGTAACCCCACCGCCCCAAAAAACAAACAAACAGGTTTGATTCTGATTCAGATTTCCGGTTATTTCGAGGAATGAAAATTCAGATAATTAATTTGGAGAAGCAATCAGCGGACATAGAACTTTTGACCATGCAATGTTTAACTGACATTCTAGTATATTAGGAGGGAGAGGAGGTAATAGGAATGGGGCAACAAAATTGGTAAAACTCACCCTGCTCCCTGGTCAGTATGGTAGTGTAGCAGTAAGCTTGACTCTTTAAGAACAGAGTAGACTGACATTGTTTCAATGCGATCCATGCAATACAGACACATGCCGATAGACATTTAAACTCTGTCTATACTTAAAGGAATAACTACTCATGCATAAGTATGTACATTTCCCACATTCATTATCTTATTCGTGGGGGGGTATTTTCGAGTAATATGTGCCGAACGCACATATCGTTGAAATGCTTGTGTTCTTTGAACATAAGTAAAAATCAGATGCTTGGAGGCAGGCGTTGATGGAGAAGAAAGTGAGATAAGTAAATTTCTGTTACTGGCATGGGTAATAATTATGATGTTAATATGACTGGGAACTATATTCTATCGACACGCGCAAGCGCACACACAAGTACACGCATACTGGTACACACACGCATATACGTAAACACACGCACATACATTTATTCTCTGACAGTGATTGAAGTAAAATACATTAATAAACACTTCATATCTCGCTCACAAATAATTATTATAAACAGCTGTCTCTTTCTGGCTCATCCATGGTCACATATGTGTGTATGTATGATTTGATATCTCCAGGTGTGTGTTTTCATGTATATGTGGTGTATATGTAATCCAATTTTATTTTGCTGTCCATGTTATTACTCAAGGGCGCATATTTTAACAAGGTCCAATTATGTAACAAGGCGCCTGGTTTTGGCGCAAAGACCCTTTTCTTTTGCAGTGCGAATTCCTGCAGTTTGTGACAAGTTGCTTGGCATTACTGGGTCCTTCTTTTATCGGCGTCCAACACTTCGACTGCAGAGGAAATGAAGCGATCGTCGGGCTTCAAGGAGAAAAAAAAATGCCTTCACGTCGCCTTCACGTTCTTTGCTTACACATCAAAGGATTTGCCTCCCCGGCAGGCACTGCGACATGCGACTAGAAAGAGAAAGATAATGATAAATAGATAGAGAGAGAAAGAGAGAGAGAGAGAGAATGAGAGAGAGAGAATGAAAGAAATGGTGGGAAAATTGTGGAGGAAAGGGGGTATAGACGAGATTAAATGAAAACGGAGGAAGTGAATGGACAGAAGAGGAGAACATGAATAGGTGAGTAGAGAAGAGAGATGATGAATGAATTGGGTAAAAGGTGAAAAAGAGAGAGAGAGAGAGAGAGAGAGAGAGAGAGATAGAGAGATCAGAAAGAAGAAGTAGAGAGAAAGAGAGGGAAATAAACGATCAGAGTAGAAGCGAGATGTGAGAAAAGGGGAGGAAATAAAAGGTAAATACTGAGTAGAAAGAAGAATAGAGATTTAAAAAAGCGAGAGAGAGAGAGAGAGAGAGAGAGAGAGAGAGAGAGAGAGAGAGAGATGGACGCTGCCTTTTGAATGAGAGAGACGCTCGAGGTCGGTCTTAAAATCCAAAGTCTGGATCGCTGATTTTGAAAGTAGGCAAGCTGTTCTCACTTTGATGACTGGTGCAACACAATCTTCCTCAATTCTTCTTCGATTTTACCTTTTTCTCTGTGTTAGCAGAGAGAATATCGATTTTTAAAAATAGGCAAATCTTATTCACTTTGGTACAACGCAAATTCTTTAGTGATATCCATTTGTTACAGAGGACATTGTTCGATCCCAGGTAAAATCATATCGAATCCTGATTTTAAAGGCAGAATCAACTAGATATACAACTGATGTAATGGTTAGGGATTCGGAGCGCGAAATCATTAATATTTGCACAAATACCTCTGGGAAAGGTATGAACCCATCTTTTCCCTCTAGCTATGGGTTAAATAGCAGGGTTTACTGGAATCTATAACCGTGTTTTGTAACCAGTCTAGGAGAAACACAATTCTGAATCAAAAACAATATGTGGTCCTGAAGGAGCACAAGTTCGAACTGAGGTCTAGTTGCTATAAAAACTACAGGTTGGCCCTGTGGGTGATGAAAAAACACAAATAGTTACGAGCAGATGGTCATACACGAAAACAAACAGCCATACTGTAGATGAGAAATCACTTTGATTTACAGTCTGTCGCTACACAATCACAGTCAAAGAACATTACCAAATAACAAAAACCACATCACTCGAAGATTTCCAACAGAACCAACAACTAAAATGGATAGCACATGTGACTAGAAGAGAAAAAAATTACATAATCAAAATATTGACTTTTCACACTAATCTAGACAAAAAGTTAGGAAGAAAATCCCATCAATTCTAGAAAGAGCGATAACGGTGGTATTGAGAAACTTATTTTCCTGAAAAACTTGTTTCAGAGAAACATTTTATAAATTTCAACCGATTCAAATGCTAACTGATCAGTCAATGAATACTTAATGTTTCTTTATAAGGAAACGGTTGATCGCAACATCACTATTACCATTCAGATTGTAACAGCTCTGATGACGATAGCTTTGGTTCGATATAGTCTTACCAATCTGTTAAGAAAATAAAACGTTGTTTTTAAGAGAAAAAGAAAGATTGAAAGAAAGAAACGACAATTTCATTCATTCATGTAAGAAAATTCCAAATTTGTTCGATGCGTGAAACATATCTGGTTTTCAAAGAAACTTCAAGATTTTGTCATCAAATTGAACCGAGTCTAAAATGTAATTATATGGCATTTGAAATTGGGGATTGAATGTCTTTAAATACAAGTTTTATAAGGAACAATAATCTTAATGGCTAATTTACTGTGTATTTTAGAGGTTTGTTAAAATTACAAAAAAAAATCATTAAAATGTTAAGAATTCAAATAACGCCCAAAAAGCAGTTTTATAATCGATGAACTTATTGAAAAGGAAAAGAATTTACAAACAATTACAGATTCTTGAATTCTACCTGAATGAAAACAATTGCACAAAAAATGTTTGACCCAGAAAAATGAATATGATATTAATCCAATTCCGTCATCTGATAAATTTAATCGCCAGGAGTACAACAGATGTGTCTGAAGATATTGATACTGAAGTACAAAATAATCTCAAGGATGACGCATTACAACGACTGATAAATCGTATGACGATTATGATGATGATTATGATGATGATTATGATGATAGTGAAACTACAAACTTTCTGGCATTTATTCATATCATTCATGAAAAAAGGATTTATGTTGCAAAGAAATTCCGAGAACTGTCAGTTGCGAAGATATTTTTATTATTCTTAGTGATTGCATAAACTTACCTTGGGAAAATTGTGTTCGCATCGGTAGAAATAGAGCCCCCCCCTTAATGACTGGCAAAATGAACGATTTTGTAGCACTTGAAAAGTAGCAAAACTGAAATAATATCTGTTTTTTTTGTTTTTTTTTTTACTTCAAACTAAAATAAATGATGCTGTAAAGATTGTAATTCTATCAAAATTTGGCCTTTAAAAATGGGTTCAAAACGTAAAACATTTTTCAAATTGAAATTCATTGGCTGTCAAGAGGTGGCGTATTAAGTCTTATCTAAGAACAGAAATACAAAATATAGAAAACATTTGCTGATGACGATAACACAACGTTCTGTGAAATGTTACAAGTTGAACTCTTTTGCTCCAAATTGGCTTATCTATCTGATATACTAGAAATTCTAAATAAATCCTAACCTGTAAAGAAAGAAAATATTTTGACATTCACTGATTAAAATATAAAGTTTTGGTTGAATGAAGTTAGAAAGGAAGCTTTCAGTATTTTTTAGTAAAACAAGTGCCTCCAGCACGTATTCTGATATCAAAGAATTTCTGATTATTTGAAATGAATAAAAAAACATGACTATTTTCCGAATTTGAACATTTCCCTAGATCAGTGGGTTATTAAGCGATCCATAAAATCTGAAGCAGATGATTCTCCTGGAAAGAAACAAGAAATTCTTGAACTGAGGAATGAAATAGAATTAAGACTCATATATTCAAAAATGGAATTCATTTGTTTTGCGACAGAAATTTTAGTGCAGTATGGAAAATAGCTGGAAAAGCTTTCGTAATAATGCTTCTAATTTTGTAAATCTTGCTTTTCTGCTTTGACTAACATCAAGGCAAAGAAATGAAAACATGAAAACGGCTGACGAAGAAATACCTCATCAGCGATAACATCTAATATGATGAGAATCTTTACTCACCATCAAAGTCAAATTTCCCGTTGATATCAGTTAAATGGTAAGTATCTGTATATGTGTCTGAGATGAGGTATTATGCACATTATTTACATTATTCGGACTATTGTCCTTATCTTTGTCGCCATATTTATTACAATATTTCGGCCGTTGTATGCTCTGGCCTTCTTCAGGTGGTTAATGTCGAATTGATCCCTTTATTTCGCTCACTGGGGTAGATTGTTCTAGTTCCACGTGCCATGTTTAATGGATGTTAGTTATCAGTTATCTCCTGTTAATTTCCTTCTGAAAGTTCTCCACTGCCTTTTTTGGATAAAGGCGTTAGTTAGATCCAGTGACAGGGCCCAAAGCGTGTGAGTTCAATACCCGGTTAAGTCAGTGGAGAACTTTCAGATGGAAATTAACAGATGATAACTGATAACTGGCATCCATTAAACATGGCACGTGGAACTAGAACAGTCTACCCCAGTGAGCGAAATAAAGGGTTCAGTTCGATATTCCAACCACCTGAAGAAGGTCGGAGCGTACAACGGCCAAAAAATTGTAATAAATATGGCGACAAAGATGAGGACAATAGTCCGAATAATGTAACAAACTGATATAAGTTTTACCTGGACTTATCGCAACATTATTGCATGTTTTGGTGAAAGAAATATTATTTGATTTAGAAATCATTACTTGAGTTGGTTGTCTCATTCGTCGCATTTTTTATTAGGATCAAAGTGTAGTATCGGTTTTCCTGTGTCAAGGAAATGTATCATTAATTTTCTATTAGAATGTCGCGTACCTTTAACATACAGAGATCAGGTGACAAGTTCGCAGTAAACTCTGATTTGAAACATCAGGAAGGAAAATATGTCTATGTGTTTAATTTCATCGAACGGAATATCTAAAAATCGTGAAGAATTCAAATTTTACCTAACCAGTCTAAGGTTTAGAAATATTTAGAACATAATGGCGAAATGATAAGAGGAAAAGTAAATTGCATAAAGAGGAGAAAATTATAGCGTTATAATATTGACGAGACACTTACTGAAATGATTGATTGATGTCAACACGACGGATTGATCCTAAGACCTTGTACTCGTCATTCATTTGCTTAACGAGCTAACGATACCTGAAAATATCTCAGCCTCGTTTTGATTGATTGCTTATATTACGTCTTTCGATGGTCATGACCTTTGACTTTCGATGGTCATGTCCTTTTCACAATTCCCCAACAGTTTTAGTTGTTAAATTTTGGCTGTTGTTTATTGTCCAATTCGAGTTGTAATTTCTTTTTCAGTATAGATTCCTGCTTTGGTGCAAACGACAAACTGCAAAGTTCATATTTTTCCTCATATTACTTGGATAACATCAATAAGCAATTATATATATATATATATATATATATATATATATATATATATATATATATATATACATACATATATATATATATATATATACATATATATATACATATATATATATATATATATATATATATATATATATATATATATATATATATATATATAAATATATATATATATATAAAAGTGGACATAGAAGTCAACGCTTAGAGGCGACAGTCGGTTTCATGCTAGATCCAATCGTTAGGCCACGAGTGTTGTTATTTTTCTCGG
This sequence comes from Acanthosepion esculentum, assembly GCA_964036315.1. NCBI lineage: Eukaryota > Metazoa > Mollusca > Cephalopoda > Sepiida > Sepiidae > Acanthosepion > Acanthosepion esculentum. The sequence continues at coordinate 5,972,461 of OZ038477.1, forward strand.
CTATTTATATATACGGGTCAGTGGTGCATTGTGAGTAGTCTATTTTGGCAGATATTTTACCGGAAGTCGTTTATTTGTTTATTTGTGTCAAATTATTTTGCTTGTTTTTATTTAATTTATTTTTATTTTTTATCCTTTATATTTATCTTATTTTTATTTTTTATTTTGATCGGTGTTTTTATTAACGTAGTAAAAATTTGTTTATATAGCTTATTGTGGGTAGTCTATTATAGCGGCTATTTTACCGGAAGTCGTTTATTTGTTTATTTATTTGGGTCAAATTATTTTGCTTGTTCTTATTTATTTTTATTTTTTATCTTATATATTTATTTATTTATTATTTTTATTTTCATCGGTGTTTTTATTAACGTAATAAAAATTTGTTTATATAGATTATTTAATAGTTTTGTTTTTATTTGGGAAGATAAAACTATTTGTTGAATTTTGGGCTTGATTGTTGTGGTTTGTTCTGACTATTATTTTGTCGGGAGCAGTTTTTAATTTATTTATTGGGATTGATTATCTTTATTTGTTTTTTCTAAACGGCTAGTTTATCGGTATCGGTTGTTAGTTTATTTATAAATAACCTAACAACCGATAAACTAGCCGTTCTAAACGGCTAGTTTATCGCTATCGGTTGTTGACTTCTATGTTCACTTTTATATTTACACACGCTCTATCTCTGATATTGAGCACTTTATCCCATAAATATAGCACACTTTAAGACTATATTTCCTTATATATATATATATATATATATATATATATATATATATATATATATATATATATATATATAGTCATCCACAGATAGACTGTTTCGCTGTATCACAGCTCATCAGTGTGGTTAGACGTCTAGTTGCCAATAGCTAGTACCGAAACCTGGCTGAATTGGTGTCATTCGGAGAATCTACCGCTAAGCCGTTGGCGCACGACAGGGATGAAGGTAAATTTTAGATAAACACTCCATTGACTGAGAGAATTCGATTCATTTTATCGAAGAGTATTGCATTAGTAACAGTAACAGTCACTGTTTACAAATTCACACTTTTAGAATACAAATTGTTACTTAGCTGATAGCTGTTTATATTCAGACTTATAACGTTAATATGATGGATACTCGTATTTGAAATAGACCCCTTCGTTTTATTTTATGTTAAACATTGTGTATTATGTCGATCGGCATACGCCTTTAAAAAAATCTTAATAAAATGGTATGTTTATTTCAGATATGAGTATCTACTATAATAACATTTGAATTAATAAAAATATCGGATTTAAAATAATTTCATTAATTCTTTTGATCTATACATGGTGGACTCTCCCGTCGTATTTGACGTATGAGGGTCAAGTGTTTCAGTTCCTCGGAAGCGACAGCACAGACACCAGCACATATGACTTGATTATAGTGTTGAAAACTTTGTGCAGAATCAACCAAACCAAGGGCCGAATACAGAGACCTGGTGCACTACGTGCCACAAGGTCCTCAAACGACCCTCCGAAGGTTTTGAATTCAGAGGTGTCCTTCTCTTAGACTAGTTGCCATTCAAAGCTATAGAATCCCGTCTGTCCTGCTATTTATCCGTAGCTGGGGGGAGAAGAAGAAGATTAATATCTTTCCCAAGGGTATTAGCACGTATGTGTGTGTGTGTGTGTGTGTGTGTGTGTGTGTGTGTGTGTGTGTATGAAATTTGAATGAGTGACTTCGAGAGTAGTTTTAAGGAAGAGTTTTTAATTCAATAAACTAACGCATTTTATTCCAAATGGTCTGAAAGTCAGGACTTATGATTTTTAGCATTTCTGTTTCCTGTATATTCATGCTCCATATCGGAACTTGTTCCATGTCTTCTTAAAAGTCCAAAATATCATTTGCCCTGTCCATGTAGACCTCAAAACCCCTGTGAACGGGGCAGTCTTAAAATTTTTCAGTATGTGTGCTTGGTAACATTTAGGTAGCAAGCATTGGTCCTGTGCAGCAAGAATCAAACTTTCGGTTTCAGCTTTTCACCTGGCACACTTTTAGCACCCTAATGATGTCCTTATCAGTTTCTTTGGTACGGGCCTTTGACCATGAAAAGGCTTATCTGCATTTAGTTCCTTGCATTTTCATTTGCTTTCTTTTTTTAGGTTATTTGCCGCTGCAATAGGTGCATTATGTTTTACTTGCATTTCTTCACAGACTTGAAATTCCATTTTGAATTTGCTGGCTTCCTTTTTTTTAATCAATACAGTTTCTTACTTTTTCATGTTCTTTGCCACAGATCATCATCCAGTCTTTGAAAAACGATTGTTGTATTTTTCTAAGGCAATTCTAGTGGAACTCAACGTCTCCCTCCTTAGGATGTGGAGACATACATCCTTCGGATGATGTATGAGAAACTTTCTCGTTTTGGTATCTATTCGCATAATGGTCCAATTAAGGACGTTGAAAAACTATATTGCACCAAAGAACAGACGATGTGTTTATGGCTGATATTCTGTTTTGCGAATTTAACTCATTATTCAATACCAGAGACACACTTTCTTACTTTCTCCTTCATTTGGGTATCTTGTATTCCATCTCCTTCATTAATTTCTAGGTATCCATGGACTTCTCCTTATTACAATTTCCTAATCTTTGTTACGAATTCTACACCTATTGAGTTTGTTCTCTGTAATTCTCCGTTCTTGAATGTTACTTTTGTTCATTTATTTAAGCCTAAATCCAAACCTAATGTCCTCACTTATATTATTAATTATTTATTATTAATATTAATATATTATTATTAAAATTTTATAGTATTGAGGAAACCCTTCAAACCATTGTCGACTTACTTTGGCAAAATGTTTGATATCGTCCTTGTAGAATAGATGATTAAATACTTTATTGTATATTTTATATCCATAGTTATTATTGCTTAGTTAATGTTAAAGGCGGGGGATTAAGGACATGCAAAAGAGAAGGGGCGACAAGGAGTCTTCATTGAATATTCCTAGTCACATATTCAAGTGATTAGAAGTGAGAGTGTCTTTGGTGTGATTTAAGGTATAATTTGGTTCTCCACAGACTCAAACTACATTTAAGAAAATTTTCTATTACCAAAGAGACTTTGTACAAAGCCTTAAGGATCCAAGAGTGTAGCACACTATCATGGCCTTTACATTAATCTATTCAAGATTTCTACAATTTTTCCTGCAAATTTCTAGGATCATTTTGTTTATTAATAGTTGATCTCTACAAGTATATGATCCTCTTCGACATTTTTTCTATTCTAGCAGAGGGAATGTTGTTTTCATTGAGAAAAGAGTAAGTACGTCAGGACAGGTGGGATCAATTTATATGTGGTTGACAGACATGTTATTGACCTACCATTATTTGGATCATCTTTTTTACCTGTTTTTGGTAGGAAATATGTAATAGCTTTGGTGACCTATTATTGAATTTCATTGGGGTTATTAATTAGCATTGATAAAATTTGCGCAATTTGGATCGATGACAGATGATGGAGCCAAAAGTTTGTTACCTTGTCATTTCCTGGGAATAACCATTTTTGGAATTTCGTTAGAGCTTTCCGAACATTATTCTTTCATATATTTGACCATTCTTGTACAGGTTTCTCCTTCACTCTTTCGTGTTTTTATTATTATTATTATTATATTATTATTATTATTATTAATGTCATATCTTTATTATTCTTCTTTTTCTTAATATCATATCATTATTATTATTATTATTAATGTCATATCATTATTATTATTCTTTTTCTTAATATCATATCATTATTATTATTATTAATGTCATATCATTATTATTATTCTTTTTCTTAATATCATATCATTATTATTATTATTAATGTGATATCATTATTATTATTATTAATGTAATATCTTTATTATTATTAATGTCATATCATTATTATTCTTCTTTTTCTTAATATCATATCATTATTATTATTATTAATGTCATATCATTATTATTATTATTAATGTAATATCTTTATTATTATTAATGTCATATCATTATTATTCTTCTTTTTCTTAATATCATATCATTATTATTATTATTAATGTCATATCATTATTATTATTATTAATGTCATATCTTTATTATTATTATTAATGTCATATCATTATTATTCTTGTTTTTCTTAATATCATATCATTATTATTATTATTAATGTCATATCATTATTATTATTCTTTTTCTTAATATCATACCATTATTATTATTATTATTATTAATGTCATATCATTATTATTATTATTAATGTCATATCTTTATTATTATTAATGTCATATCATTATTCTTCTTCTTTTTCTTAATATCATGTAATTATTATTATTATCATTAATGTCATATCATTATTCTTCTTCTTTTTCTTAATATCATATCATTATTATTATTATTAATGTCATATCATTATTATTCTTCTTTTTCTTAATATCATATCATTATTATTATTATTATTATTAATGTCATATCATTATTATTCTTCTTTTTCTTAATATCATATCATTATTATTATTATTAATGTCATATCATTATTATTATTCTTTTTCTTAATATCATATCATTATTATTATTATTAATGTCATATCATTATTATTCTTCTTTTTCTTAATATCATATCATCATTATTATTATTATTATTATTAATGTCATATCTTTATTATTATTATTAATGTCATATCTTTATTATTATTAATGTCATATCATTATTCTTCTTCTTTTTCTTAATATCATATCATTATTATTATTATTATTAATGTCATATCATTATTATTATTATTAATGTCATATCTTTATTATTATTAATGTCATATCATTATTATTATTCTTTTTCTTAATATCATATCATTATTATTATTATTATTATTAATGTCATATCATTATTAATCTTCTTTTTCTTAATATCATATCATTATTATTATTATTATTAATGTCATATCATTATTATTCTTCTTTTTCTTAATATCATATCATCATTATTATTATTATTATTAATGTCATATCATTATTATTATTATTAATGTCATATCTTTATTATTATTAATGTCATATCATTATTCTTCTTCTTTTTCTTAATATCATATCATTATTATTATTATTAATGTCATATCTTTATTATTATTAATGTCATATCATTATTATTATTCTTTTTCTTAATATCATATCATTATTATTATTATTATTAATGTCATATCATTATTATTATTCTTTTTCTTAATATCATATCATTATTATTATTATTATTAATGTCATATCATTATTCTTCTTCTTTTTCTTAATATCTTATTATTATTATTATTAATGTCATATCATTATTATTATTCTTTTTCTTAATATCATATCATTATTATTATTATTATTAATGTCATATCATTATTATTATTATTAATGTCATATCTTTATTATTATTAATGTCATATCATTATAATTATTCTTTTTCTTAATATCATTTCATTATTATTATTATTATTAATGTCATATCATTATTATTATTAATGTCATATCTTTATTATTATTAATGTCATATCTTTCTTCTAATTCTTCTTCTTCTTAATATCATATCATTATGATTATTATTATTAATGTCATATCATTATTATTCTTCTTTTTCTTAATATCATATTATTATTATTATTATTATTATCAATGTCATATCATTATTCTTCTTCTTTTTCTTAATATCATATCATTATTATTATTATTATTAATGTCATATCATTATTATTATTCTTTTTCTTAATATCATATCATTATTATTATTATTATTAATGTCATATCATTATTATTATTATTAATGTCATATCTTTATTATTATTAATGTCATATCATTATTATTATTCTTTTTCTTAATATCATATATTATTATTATTATTAATGTCATATCATTATTATTATTATTAATGTCATATCTTTATTATTATTATTATTAATGTCATATCATAATTATTATTCTTTTTCTTAATATCATATCATTATTATTATTATTATTAATGTCATATCATTATTATTATTCTTTTTCTTAATATCATATCATTATTATTATTATTAATGTCATATCATTATTATTATTATTAATGTCATATCTTTATTATTATTAATGTCATTTCATTATTATTCTTCTTTTTCTTAATATCATATCATTATTATTATTATTATTATTAATGTCATATCATCATTATTCTTCTTTTTCTTAATATCATATTATTATTATTATTATTAATGTCATATCATTATTATTCTTCTTTTTCTTAATATCATATCATTATTATTATTATTAATGTCATATCATTATTATTATTTTTATTAATATCATATTATTATTAATCTCATATCATTATTATTATTATTAATATCATATTATTTTATTATTATTATTATTATTATTGTCATATTATTATTATTATTATTAATGTCATTATTATTAATGTCATATCAATATTTTTATTATTAATATTATTATTAATGTCATATTATTATTATTATTCTTGTCATATTATTAGTATTATTATTATTAATGTCATATCATTATTATTATTATTGTCATATCATTATTATTATTATTATTCATGTCATATCATTATCAAATACTGTGTGGTTCTTCTTTTGGTTTCATATATTTTTAACGGATGCAAGTTTTGGAATTCTTTAATTCTCATGCATTATTTTAAACTTGGCCCTCAAAATGCCAAAACTTTTCAGAGAATTCAGAAAGTAGAAGGAAATGAAACAATAGATGATCATACTGTTCGAAAATGAGTAAAAACCTTTTAACGGTGGTGATTCACCTTTCAAATAAAACCCAGAAGTGGGTAACTGTCAGAGGTTCATTATGACGATTTAAAGTCAGGAAAAACAAAAAACAAAAAACTTAATCACCAGCACATGAAAATAGCTAAGGTCATCGAAAAATACTACACGCGCATACGTCAACTTCAAAATCATATTCTTTTTATACATAAATAACGGTAATAACTTAGCATTTTTTAGGGACGTTAACTAATTTATTGAAGAGGGATATTTTCTTGTGTCAGAAGGATATATATATATATATATATATATATATATATATATATATATATATATATATATATATTAATTGATTTAAAATATGTTTTTTTTCGCTACACAGTGATAACCATGTTTCAAAAATGGAAGCTAAAGCCTTCGAATTTAATTTTGTTATTAAATTGAAGACATTAGTTCCATTTCCTCGTCAAGCGAATTTTTGAGCACTACTGTGTAAAAATAAAAATATCTATAAGAACACCGGAGATTATATCTTACTGTTCTTTCTTTATATATATATATATATATATATATATATATATATATATATATATATATATATATATATATATATGTGTGTGTGTGTGTGTGTGTGTGTATGTGTGTGTGTGTGTGTGTGTGTGTGTGTGATAGGGTGTAGTTGAGGTATTATTATGAAGGTTTTCGAACAGGAGATAAAATAATAATAATAATATTGTGTTGTATTCGACATTTGGTTCGCTGCGAACTAATATATTTCTCGGAGAGAAAATAGACGCAACTTTTCCCAACAGCATCCTGGGATTGAAGAGAAGAAGAAGAAGAAGAAGACGAAGGGGGAAGAGAGAGAGAGAGAGAGAGAGAGAGAGAGAGAGAGAGAGAGAGTAGAACATGAATAGGTGAGTAGAGAAGAGAGATGATGAATGAAGTGGGTAAAAGGTGAAAAAGAGAGAGAGAGAGAGAGAGATCAGAAAGAAGAAGTAGAGAGAAAGAGAGGGAAATAAACGGTCAGAGTAGAAGAGAGATGTAGAAAAGGGGAGGAAATAAAAGGTAAATACTGAGTGGAAAGAAGAATAGAGATTTAAAAAAGCGAGAGAGAGAGAGTGAGAGAGAGAGGTGTAGTTTTGTAACTTTCTCATTTGTACTGCTTTATACAATGCCACCTACCGGGCGTTAAAAGAAGACCTTTGGCAAACAAATTATTATCCATCATTCATGCTAATGCTTTCATCGTACGCGTTATAATACATTTCGACGGATTAAGTGGGTTTCATATCCTGTGCAAAATTATTTTTTATACAACGCCACTGAATAGGTTAAAAAAGAAGTTCCCTCACAAAAATAGTAGGGTAATCCCACATAGCTTAATAATATAATTTTCACCATTATAATATAAAGTTGAATAATTTTAAAAAAATTATCACTTTTAATAATTTTATATATTATATTAATCTTCGTACTGGAGCTATCTGGTGGCCAGAGTGTTAACCAGTCTTCTCGAATCTTCTCTACTGTTCTTAATATTTGAGCTGATTCCAAAAGTGCTGTGGTCTACAGAGTTTGAATCCTTCCTCGGATATTTATTTAATCCAATCAATATTTTCCCGTCTGTTCCAGCGATTATTGGTACGAAGATCTCGAGCTCAACCCTTTTAATAGATCTCAGGCGAAATTCTTGAACTTCGTGTTGTTGTTGCCGTTGTTGTTAAGGCTGGTTTTCTTGTTAATTTAGGAATTTTCTCGCGTTTGCTGTTCGCAACAAAAGTGTTACTTGCCCGAAAAGCCGTCTTCATAACATCAGAGAATATCGCTAACTAAACAAATTTATTTAATTCAATTTAGCTCTACTTGGCTTCATCTTCGTAAAATCGCGCAAAGAATCCAAATTTGATTTTCTCAACATAAAATGTGCTAGACAAAAATTTAAAAAAAGAAAAAAATTAGTAACGCGAAAACCTAATTACCTTCAGAACTTCCCAATATAATCCCATCTTCTATTTATCGAAAACGATCAAACTGTTTTTGAGTTATCTTTCAAACAAACAGAATGAGGATCGATTATATTATTCCGCAGTATTGCATGACGCTGATAATTTGTCCAAAAACTGATAGAACTGAATGGAAGATTAGGAAGTGTAAAATGGCGCTATATAATCTTCTGAGTTCTGAAGAAAGACAGAATTTATAAGAACAGGACGAAGGTAATTTGAATTTTTGTGAAAAGGATTATATGTGAATAAAAGAAAATTGTAGCTACGAAGCTAAAATTTGTTTATATGACACAAATTCAGACGTTGCAGCGGCCATTTTGAGGAATTGAAATTGCAAACAAGTATCTTTAGATGAGAGATCTTTATATTTATTTAGTCAGTCTAGTCTGATACAAGTCTACATTTGTATAGGAATACAAAGGAATTACGTGATTCCGTATTGCCTAATGTATTTTTAGATGACCTTTGATCTTTTCCAGTTGGTGATCATTTTTGTTTTAACTTTAACCAGAAATGGAAGATACCAAAATCAAACAAGTGCACAATTTTAAATATCTGGGAAGTATTATGACAGAGGACGTAAAGGGTGACATGAAAATCCGATGACGCATTAGTATCGCCAAAGGTGTCTTCCAAAAGCTAAGCAAAGTATTAAGAGACAGAAAAACTACGTTAGAAAAAAGATTACAGAACTGTTATGTGGCATCTGTCCTCCTGTATGGCAGTGCTTGACAATCTCCTCGATGATGAAGAAGAAACTTTAAGCAACAGAAATGTGGTTCTACAGAAGGATGCTGAGGATATCATGGATCGAAGATGTGAGCAACGATGGGGTTTTAGAGAACATGGAAACAAAAAGGAAACATTTACTTAAAATCAGGGAGAGATAGTTGAAATTTCTGGGGCAAATAATGTGGAAAGAAGGTTTGGAAAAATATGATACGCACAGCACAGATTGAGGGCAAGAGGGAAAGTGGAAAACAGCGCATAACATACTTGATAGGCTTAAGTAAATGGATGGCGGAACTAAGTTTAGGAGAAATAACGAAAAGATAAAATTATTAAGAGCTATAAAGGGCAGGAGATTGTGGAGAGCCATGATTGCCCACATCCTAATGGGTTACAGCACATAAAGAAAAAGAATGATCCTCTGACATCTGGGCTTTATTTGAAAGATAAATACTCACCTTAAAAAGGCTTTAAGCCAATTTGAACCAGTATGATCGTATATTGTTTCATTTCCTGAGATTCGAAATTGCAATCGGCAAATCTCTCAAGCAGATGTGGCGGCGTTGGATAGACGCCCATTTCTGTAAAGATCTTTTTATCACACGTTTATATATATTATTATATATTGTCCTAATTCCGCTTTTTCTATTCCATTGGAGTAATTTAATGTTGCTTTTAGCCTCAGCGTATTCACTTGGCGCATTTTCCGTTGCATGCCTCACTGGCCGTCTAACTTATTTTCTTTATAGGAGCAGGTCACCCAAAAAGGTCCATGCTGATTGGTCGAAACCGGAGAATGATTAGGCCCAGCTCTGGTGCATGCACACATACGCAAAGAAAAAGTATAAAAATGAGCAAATAATATGAACATTATCGTCTGTTTAAGTCAACAGATTGGAAAAAAAAATTAGCATCTAATGAAACTTCAATATGCATGCTATTAACTTGCGAATATTCTCCAAGAACTGCTACTTTGTGAAAAGGACTCCCGCGATGATGCTTCCAGTAACACAACAATCAGAAAATTTAAAGATTTGCAAGAAGCTGAAACACTTCTGGAAATAGGTATGTGAAAATGCAAATTTATTGGTCCCCAATTTGAAGAAGAAAAAATTGATAAACTGAGATACCATTTATTAACGAGAATGTTGGTCGCATAAACAATGTCTACAACAGACAACATTTAATAATATTCACTTGTAGATATGACATAAAAGATATCTAATTACCCTGTCGGTGGGGATGGAAGATATACCGACAACATTCTCCGTAGAGAAATAAGATTCTCTTCCAAACGGGCTTACCTTCCAGGTGGAAACTTGTAGATGTTAGCAGAAATCGGAGCGACGTGTTGACACTTGTGTAAACCTATGTCGACATATCTATTAATTTATTGGGATTTCGCCCTTATATTCGGAATGAAATCAGCCAATAAGGGCTGATATGTCATGAAATTAACCACCCTACCATCTAAATAAGGTTTGGTGCAAACGAATAATCAGTATCTTTACTATTTAAATTAAAATTGTGTGTATGTGTGTATGTATATATGCGTGCTTGTATGTGTGTGTTAAGTACGGTTATTAAATGGAATTAGTACAAATTCCAACTAAAGCTGTTTATACACTTATTTTGCGTAATCTCCCTTAGAATAGGCATAAATCCATTTTACCCTGCTATCAGTTCCAGAGTCAGATATCTAAAAAAAAATTTCGTCACTGACATATCATATCATTTGATGGAAAATAGAATGTGTGAGCGTGTACTCTGATAAACCACTCCCCCATAACAACACCTCTTGTCAGTGAATAGTATTTGATGCAAACCAATTTTCCAAATACTGATTTTCATAGTAAGCCCACACTCACTAACTATTTGGCGCAATATATTCTTATTGTTTTCATTTTACTTTGTTTAATATCACGCAAGACTTACTAAAAGCGAGCAGATATATATACAGAAATATATCTAATAAATCGTTTCAACGGAGTAAGAAAAACGGAACTTTTTACACAACTTTTATGTAAGCAACACATGTTTTTGCCTCTACGTACCTAAGTGCACAGAGGACATTTCACGAGCATATGCATATATATATATATATATATATATATATATATATATATATATATATATATATATATATATATATATATGAACTTGTGAATGCATCTTTGAAGTATATTTTATATACGTACGAGTGTCGACATAGGTTTAGTATGAGAGATTCTACAGTGTGTGTGCGCGGTGGGGAGAGGCGGATGGCGCCGCTGTGTTGGCTCCGAGTCGTTTCGCTGCTTTCTCTCTATTTTGAGAGCTTCTCTTAAGTTCAGGTAATAGAAAATAATTGCATTTTATAAGCGCAGTAAAGACAACGGATTGAATGTTAAGAAAAAGAGAAGAAGAAGAAAGAGAAATAAAAAAGGAGCAGGGGTGGAAGAGACTGAGAAGAAGAAGAAGAAGAAGAAGGAGGAGGGGATGAGGAGGAGGAGGAGAAGAAGAAGAGGATGAAGGAGGAGGAGAAGAAGAAAACGAAGAAGAAGTAGAAGAAGAAGAAGAAGTGTGCGAGGAAAAAGCAAAACTGGTTTGTGGTAGTGATGGAAAATGATGAATATAATTATGAAGAAGAGGAAGAAAAGTCATTGAGAAATAAAGAAGACAAAAAACACATAAGATGAACCGAGACAAGAAGAAGGAGAAGAAATTAAAAAGGAGGAGGAGGTGGAAGAGGCAGAGGAGGAGAAAAAGAAGAAAAAGAAGAAGAAGAAGGAGGAGGAGGGAGAAGAAAAAGAAGAAAAAGGAGGAGGAGGAGGAAGAGGAGGAGGAGGAGAAGAAGAAATGGTTGGTAAATGTACTTAAAATGAGGAAGAAAGAAAAGAACAAAAAAGACAAACAGAAAAAAAAAGAATAGAAATAGTAAAGAATCTTCTGGCAAAGAAAAAAGAAGAAACTTGACTGCATAATAATAATGCTTGTGAAAAGAGAGGAGAAAGGAAAAGAGAATTATATGATAAGGATGAAAAGAAAAGAGAATGATTAAAGAAAGGGAAAGGCTAAATATAGTAAATTTTAATATAAGATAGTTTAATTTTATAGTAAGATAGGAAAACTTTTTTAAATATCAAAATGAAAGGACAAAAAACAAGAAACAGAAAAAAAGAAAAAAAATGTAAATCTTTAAAGAATGAAAAAAGAGAAAGAGGAGAGAAGAAAAAAGAAAAAGAAAATGACGACAGCAGACAACAAAGGCAAATGAAGCAGGAAAAGAAAAACACATCGCAAAAAAGGAGGTTGATTCATTTTCTACGGGTTGTCAACATCTTCCAGCTTATTTATAGCCAGGAAATATTTTTTTTATATTGTAAAAATATTGGGGAGATAATCATGGTATAGTGATTGAAATCCTGTTAATTCCAACCGGAATTGGAACTCGGCTCTCCTGATTAACAATTCCAACCCAGTCTCCATTACATCCAAGCTTATAGCACTTGGTACTCCGTCTTGGTACTGAGTAGGCTCGACGTTGCTTAGATTCAATGATTGTACGGGAATCGGTGTTTCAGCGTGATGTGGCCATAAAGCAAAAAAGAAGAGAACGAAAGAGATAGATAGATAGATAGAGAGAGAGAGAGAACCGTAGAATAAGTGAAGAGAAGGATTAAAAAAAGGTTTATTTGACGGCATGTAAGAGTTTTATTTTTGTTACTCCAATTATTAGAATTTCATAAATTTAAAATAAAGGCATGAACCGAAAATCGTTTTGAACTGGACCAAAATGGGAACATGTATAAACATCCGACGACTTTTTCCTCAATATTCCCTGATGAAATATTGTAATGGAACTTATCAACTTCTATGACTATTCATCTTGTATGCCATATACAACAGGTAAATCCAATGAAATCTGAATGAAGGTCACTCTAAAGACATACGAACTTGAAAAAAGAATAAGAAAAGCAATATGAAATAGAATATTTCTCTTCTCACAATATAATAAAACAAAACACAGTTGAAGTTTTATTAAATACATTTACATTCAACTCATCCTGGCTTTTTTACACTTGCCACTTGGGCTCCTCGGGCGGTGTAATAGCAAGCTTGTCTCACTATAATAATTACGACTGAGAAGTGAGTTCGATCCTCACTGGGTGCCTCCTACTTTTGATCTTATGCCACATCTAAGCTACGCTTGGAAAATCACTGTGTGTACAGATATAATGTCCAATATTTTTCGGTTTGCCAAAATCTCATTTTCCAACAAATTTTCTTCATCCTCTTCTATTCGCAGAGTTCCTTCAGATCATGGCTCTCCACAACATTCTTTATATACTCGCTACTTTTTGGAGTTATTCACTTCGGGTTTCTTTACTAGTTCGTCGCATTCGAAAATCTTTTCGGAATTTTAAACTGAATTCCTTATTCCTTCCACAAGGGTACATTGTTCTTTTTCAATTTCAAAGCTTACCGGATAGTTCATATCAGTTAATACGATACAGTCTATTCACCTATGTGTCACTTGCCCTTCTCTTCCACTGTACATAGATATGCCTTTCCCACACAACTTGAGCCCGGGATTGAATTTGTAACTCACTTGGGACTAAATATGATTTAACTAGCGCTTAAATTCACCCCAAGTGGAGCAATTTAGGTGTTTTAAATACAATATATGTACTCGGGTGATTTTTGTCTCCTCTGTTTCTTAATCAATGGCTTTCGGATGGTGTTCATCTTTATGCTAGGTCTACTGAGGTGGTTTTTTAACATTATAACACGTGCTCTGATTCTTTCAGTCGTATTATCCTTCAGCGTTGCTCTCTTTTATATTGATTTATTCCACAGGATTTGATGACCACTTTTTTCTTCTCCATATATAATTAACCATAGATGATGTCAGTACCCCCTCCAGGCTTAGAGCTTTTTGATATTTCTCCACATGAAATGTTAGTGGTCTCACTGTTATATTCCATATCACAAGTGTATATAATGGAATACGAAAATGTCATGGTCATGTTCTTTTCTGAGAGGTGTTTGGCTCAGGAAAGGGTAACCAGAAGGAGTGAGATTCTTTTCGATACCGTCCATTTGTATGGACCGCGGATACTTGAAACTATTCTGATGAGAGACAAACTGTAGCAGATTTTATTTTTAATTCTTGTCTTCAACTCTTTTGTTCCTGCTTGTAGAAGATGATATTATTTGCTTTCACGATAGTCATTATTCTGAATATCTTCTTTTCTAATTATGACCATTTACTATTGGTACTCGTCACCAATTTATGAGTTTGGTTCGCTGTCGTAAGATAGTGGACGATCTCTTAATGCTGTATGGATGATGAGAATTGAAATTCAGGTATTGTTCGGTTAACTTTTCTTACGTAATACGGATGTTTTAAATCCATGCAATGGACGAGTTATTAATACATGCAGCATAGCCAGTTGATATCTTTCTTTACTAGTGTGAACTGTATGGAAGGTCTCATTAATTTCACCGACGGGGCCAGTGTGGGAAGAATCCATTTATGTGCCAAAGCCACAGGTAGACTGGAGTAAAGAGAGAAGTGAAAGAAAAGAATGGGGTCATAAAGAAAAAGACAGAAACGAAATGAGTAGAGAAATATAATGGCTGTCGGGCAGTGTGAAAGATACGGTTTCATCTAATCATCTCTTTCAACAGAGTCAATACGTTTTGCCTATTTATTTCGGGATCTTATATACCACCAACAACAGGAAAATAGAAAGGGCTATAAGACAAGGATGGATCTTCTTACCAGATGCATTTGACCATTACAGAGAGTGATTTATTATTTGTGGACACAATCTTAACATACGATGCGCAAATGATATCGTATAGAAGTAGGCACAGGCAGATATCTGCAGAAACTCCTAGATAAGGTAGCGAGGAAGAGTGAGAAGAAAGGATTAACTATCAATTGTAAGAAGACAGAGAGTATAGCAAGAAAAACAGCTCCAAATCGGAGATATGAGTTGTGAGATTGTGTGGCGCTGTGCGCTGGACACTACCGTGTTCAATAAATATGTTGAAAGATAATCAAGACAATTATGAGAAAAATATGAGTCAGGATTGAGAAGAAAATATGGAAAAATAAAGGAAGAAAGCCAAAGAAAAAGAAAGTTTACTCAAGGCAATGAAAAGAAGGAATATAATATACAAGTATACATATATATATATATATATATATATATATATATATATATATATACAAGTATACATATGTATATATATGGGAAAAATGTAGAGAGAAGGTGTGTGTGTGCGTGAGTGTGTGAAAGAAAGAAAGAGAGCATGTGTGTGTGTGTTGTGTGAGCGAGAGAAAGAGAGAATGGTGTATTTACCGGAATATAAGATGTATTTAAGAATATATTCCGAAAGTGTACAGTGCAATGATATGATGGACAAGCGGGTGGCCATTACCGAAATGTCCAGTAGTAAAACTACCGATTAATGTCGATTCAAATTGAACATTTGGCGTATATATATATATATATATATATATATATATATATATATATATATATATATATATATATATATATATTATGTGTGTGTGTGTGTGTGTTTGTGCGTGTGTGTGATGAGAATCTATGGTCAACTCTTAATGTAGATAAGTTATTATTTACCGAATCTAACAGAGACATAAGTCTTCCTCAATTATATTTTACGGCTGTAGTTATGAGCCGTGGACCAAGGAACGAGATGACTTACTATAGATGCAAGGCGAGCCGAAACCAGTACAAAAGCGTTAAAAACGAACAAGTCAAGGAAGGAGTGCTTTTATATTGCACAAAAATGTTGTGTTTTGGAGAATGTTATTAGAAGCTTTCTTTTTCATGACTGTCTGGCGCGTCAGTTGCCCGATATATCGTTCCAATGTACACATCGACCGATACAGACGAGAACACATACACACAATTTACAATATAAGCATATTGCCGCCTTTATCTATTTACTACCTACGCATCTTTAAACATATATATTTTCACACACAACAGTTGAGCGACTTGACGTGTTATTAATGGAGTGCTACTCTTGTAGATCATTAATACAGTGTCATGAGTTCAATCTTCATCGGGGCTCCATTTTTTGTAACCGTACTAAACTAACTGGAGCTTGTAAGTTTTAGTGAACACTGGCGCTAAGATCTCACGGCACCCCTACGAATCTATGATATGGAGCTATGGCTACTAAATTTTAATTTTTATTAAATTGAATTCATATGAAATGCTAATTTTATTGAAACTTAATTATGCAAATTAATTATCACGATAATGTTATATCAGAAAAATATCGGAAATCATTTCAAACATGAGTAAAAAAAATTAAACATGGTTGGTTGAGTGATTTTGTTTAGCGGCATATCGACCTCTATCAGTTATTTAATGCTGAAATCTAAACATTTTGAACTCAAGTTTATGCCTTCAACTATAAAAGATGTATTGATCGTTTTGCTGTAAAATGTATTGTTGATTATTCTCATTTAATATGCATTGCTGGTCACTTATTTTATTTATAAAAATTTACTTCTGGTATATTTACTATTAAAATGTACTTTTATACATTTATAGTGTTTTGTTTTTGAGTGGGTCACTTTTTGCTCATAACTGGGACCCTAACCGGTACAACCACCCCCCGGTCAAAGTGGACCTGAGAACAGCAATTAAGAGCTGGTTCCACGCTCCTCAAAACCTCTTGATCAGAGGCCTTGCTGTCGGATGTAGTGTATCGTCATCACAAGGACCACATTACAAATAATAGGAAATCATAGGAAATCATAGGAAATCATAGGAAATCATAGGAAATAATAGGAAATCATATGCTTTGCTCTATGATAATATGTTTTTCTTTTCTTTTCTTCTTTTCTTTTCTTCTAAATAATGTTTTTTTTCTTGATCAACCAACAATAAACTTTCTCTCGGATGAATTCTGCTTCCAAAGTAACTGCATTTTGCTAAGGTCGCTTTTCTTGCCAGACCCAATCGCTGATCTCCAAACTGCTGCAAAGATTCTTGATGGATTTGACCATATTCATGTTCTTTCGTTTTTTAAAAACTTTGCTACGTTTTCTTCCTTTTTCAAGACAGAAAAAAAGAATCACGTTTGAAATTTATTTTATTATAAATGATGATCGACAATATCACTTAGGTACAAAAAACAAAAAAGACATTAAAAGTAGTTGAGGCCTCCTGGTAGTTGCTGAAGCTTTCGCCACCGGGCGTGGGCTTTTCACTCAGATTGTCCGAAGGTAGATAGTACTAACCCGGCTCATATACTACTACGATTGCAGTAAATTTTATTCATGGCCATGTCGAAAACACACACTGAACACTAAAATATTTATCACCAATCACAGGTCAATGGATTACAATGAAAACGTATATACAAAGACATTGCTTTTATTGTTATTATCATTGGTAACCTGTAAAGATTGAGTTGGGAGTGGGGGGTAAGACCGTTTTCTCCAATACCTCATAAATTCCTTATCAGATAAGGGAATCATAAGAGAGCCGTTTGCCTCTTTCTTATATTCTTTTTGTTATGGGAAATTACCCATAATAATAATGGACTATTCCGGGCATCATAAATACTGCGCCTCAAGAGGGAGCAGCGTTCAGTCAGTCAGAGTCAGAGACAGAGTCAAGAGTCAAACGATTACTGTAAGTCATTGGAATAGTGATACTTGTCGAGACAACACTCTAACCAAATCTGATTACTAATACTTCTACTTCTTTGTACATATTTCTGTTTGTAATATATCTGTGTTATTCCCTACTTGTATTCGAGTTATTCTTCATTGGTTCTACCTTGGACCATCACCGTGGTACAAGGAACTTGGACCATAACACTTTTCTATCAACCAATGTAGTATGTCGGTGACATCTCAGTTATCTACCGATGATGTAGAAATGGATTCATGCCTTTCGCAAACACATTTCTATGAAGTGAACATAAGCATAATCAATAATATCAAATGACTGACTTCATACTTGTTAGATTTCGGTCACCGACATCTCGTGAAAACCAAACATTTACTGGTATTCATAAATAAACAATGGATAAATATTTAAATATACATTTACACGTATAGGCCCATGCTATATAGGATATTGGCGCCCTTCTATGAAGGTCAAATGTCTGGCTCGTGTGCCGCTGTTTTAGAGTTTAAGGTCATCAAGGGATATCGTGACGGACCAACCATGTAAAATTCGTGACCCACATAAACGGTCGATGCATTGGTAAACAAATTGAAAACTAAAATCAGGCGAAGACACACACACACACACACACACACACACACACACACACACACACACACACACACATTCTACCTTCTTTTCTTGAAAACGAATAAGGATGGTCGATAATACTCAGACGATATATATATATATATATATATATATATATATATATATATATATGCGTGTGTGTGTGTGTGTGTGTGTGTGTGAGAGAGAGAGTGATGGTAGGTGAGAAGGAAAAGAGTGAGACGGAGAGTGACAAGTTTAGCGCACACACAAACACTTATATGTACTGCAAGCATATACTCCTGCATACAGGCACTCGCCATACACCATGCATTAACACAGGCGCAGCTCCACGTACGCTTATACATATATAGACGTACATTTACACAAGATCACACACATACATTCAGATAAATATATACACAAACGCATTCGCTGTGACACGCAGTTACTTACTCTCTTCCACGATTTAATGTAAAACAGAACGCGATAACACCTACATAAAGGGAATTCTGTATCATACATTAAAAAGGTTAGTTCCCTTTTGCTTAATGTGTCATTAAAAATAAATAAGATTCTGATATAAAAATTCTTTATACGATATAAAAACACGCGATATCTGCAGCGAAAGCTAAAGTAATAGACAATCAAGTAAATCTCTAAATTTGATGATTTGAAAATCTATGGAATTTTAATTAAGGATTGGTTTTATATTTGGATTTCAGGCAACAATTCATCTTTTTTACGTAGCATGTCCATTCAGAAGTCCTTGCTTTTTCTTGGTCTTAATTTTGACTCTTTACCACGCTCCGTCTTGTTTAGCTATTCATTCATAAATCCCGTCTACTTGTCTTACATTCACTATGTTCTGTGACTGTTACATTCTCCAGGAACTCTTCCTTCATCATGTGTCCTTCCACCACAATGTTAAGAAGTCACTTTCTGCGACTCATTATCACTTTCCGTTATTTTCTATTTTTCTTCAAAAACATTTCAAAAAGAATTCGGAAATATTTTATGCAATGAATTAATTTGCAGCGTTGTTGACAAGTTTGTTGAAGAGATGTGTTTTCTTTTGTTGGACGGAGATATATATTTTTAATAGATGGTAGAGGGGATATTGTGTTGCAGGAGATATTTTTCCACAGGAAACAGTGTAGTATGGATACTATTGTGTTTCGTAGATTGCGCAGTTTGCTAGGTACCACGAAGTACCCTAAGGAGAAATGAGACACGTCTTGTCATTACGGCGTCCTGTAGTTGAGAGAGAAAGTGAGAGAAACAGACAGATTGAGAGAGAGAGAGAGAGAAAGGCGTTTATCCATTTCTTTAATAGTGCTAATTTTATTAAATCAGTTAATTCTTCATTGTATGATAAACGAACAATCTAAAAAAGAAGTACAGCTGTAGAATGTTCTTAGAAGAAATTTCACCGCTTTCTGTTCCCCCTCTCTCTCTTCATATATGCCTCTCTCTTCCTCTCTGGGAAATTCATTTACCAATACAAACCGGAAATCAAAAACGCTATTAAAAGCCTACATTCGAAACGAGGTATTATGCACACACGCACACACACACACACACACATATATATATATACTCATTAAGTACATGTGAATACATACTTTTTATGCAAATCGCTAATCAGCCAATGACGTGGTAGCCATTGCATGAATACAGGAATTTAAGCCGATTCATAGACAACTGCTGCATTTCATCTCATTTAATGAATTGTTCCCCGGTAAAAAGCAATAATTTAAATGACTTCGAACGGGGTATGTTCATTTCTCTCAGATGGCTTTGATTCTTTCAAAATCTGCTGAACTACAAGAATTTTCACACCTTATTTAAGGTTAACAGGGAATGCTTAGAAAAAAAAAACGAAAAATTCCAGTGAATGGCAATTCTGCGATTTGTTCTTTGTTGGTGAAAATGAGTCTAGGAGAATATATACAGTAACCACTCTTAAAAACGGAAGTATACAGAAGAATATGTCTGGAGGACGAATCTTGAAGTAGATCACCACGCCAGATGCCACTACCGTCAAATAAAGACAAGAAACTGAAGCTACAATTCATTAAGGATCACAAAATTGGACAATATAATATTGGAAACATCTTGTCTGGTTCCCGAATTCTGTTGCGATATTCGGATTGTAGAGTTAGAATTCCGCATAAAATGCACTTAAGTATGGCTCCATTGTGTCTTGTATGAAGAGTTCAGGCTGCTGTCGGAAGTGTAATGGTATAGGGAATATTTTCTTGCCCTAGAGTGCGATGCTTGGTATCAGTAAATGATCATTGGAACGATGTAACTTACCTACGTATTGAGGTCGTCTACGTGCCTCAATTTATGAGTGAGTTTCGATTATCTTCGATTATCTTCTGGTGCCAACCTCCAGCAGGTCAGCACACTGTATAGCGAATATAAAGAGTGTCATTGCTTCATACAGCGCAGCACTTTTTTTCTTCTGTTAAAATGGTAGCCAAAGTCATCTAATCTCATTCTCAACTTCTGCACACGACGAAAAGGGAAATACGAATATTGGACTTGCCGTTAAGCGTCTTAGTAGAAGTTCGGGAAGCCATGATAACAGCATAGACCAAATTTTAAAAAAAAGCAGTAGAATACATGCCAAGAAGAAATGAGGCGTTTCTAAATGGACAAGGGTATCAAATCGGTGCTATAAAGTGACCGGTAAGCATATATATATATATATATATATATATATATATATATATATATATATATATATTACTGGTCATTTTATTTCATATACTATTCTAGCTATATATATATGTTTGTACGTTAGTTTTATAGATACAAATATTTAAGTAAATGTTTTGTTTATAATAAAGAGTATTAGAATCATTTACCGGTCTAAATGTCCGAGAAATCTCAAAGAAAATATGCGTCCTCTTGCAGGAATCGAACCTGTATCCTACACGGAGCCGTCATATACCCTGACATGATATACCATTCAGCTACATAGAAAGGGTGTTGGTTAGCAAGGTTAATTTACTGTTTTTGAACTACAAACTTCCAATGATTTCTATTGAACGCTCAGATCTGCTTGAAACGTATTTTAACGTAAACAAGTGACATATTATATTATGAAACACACTAAATCCAACAATTATATTAATATATTTTCTGTTTATACGTTATTTTTATAGATACAAATATTTAACTAAATGTTCTGTTTATAATAAACAGTATTAACCAGTCTCTTCCTCTATTACAAAAAAAGCTCCCCCTAATTTAGAGGCTGATAAGGAAGCCGAATTATTAGCTAGTAAATTGAAAAGAGAAGAGGGGATAGAAACATTTAATATCAAAAATTGTTTTTGTCACTCTAAAGGATCACAAAAGGGATTTCCGTAGTAATCCGGCATGTAGATTAATTAATCCGCCTAAAACACAAATGGGGAAAATCAGTAAAGTTATTTGTGCTACGCTTAGAATAGATATAAACATAAACCAATGGCGTAATACGAATGATTGCATCAAGTGGTTTAAGGATTATGCTCCTTCATAAAATTAAATAATTTTACCCGTCAGCTAGGAGAAAAAAACTGTATACGAGGCGTTAAATTTAGCTAGGAAATATATGTTGATATCGGAGGATATAATTAAAATCATTAAACACTGCTGAAAATCATTGCTGTATTATAATACGGTTTTCTGGATTAAAAAAAAAGAGTTAGTGGTAATTTCGATAACCCTATGGGAGCTTATGATTGAGCTGATTATGTGAGTTAGTGGGATACTTGCTGTTATACAACTTCAATAACATTATTGACACCTGCAACCATGACCTTCATCGAGATGAGTTGATTATTGTTGATAATTGCACCCCTAGAAAAGGCGATGCAGTTATGAAAAAATTGGTTATTCAATAAGTTTGGATTCGAGTTGGATATCCGAACTAATTTAAAATTACAGATTTTTTGGATATTACACTTAATTTGTACAATGGTACTGCGTCCCCATTTAGGAGAAATAACCAATAATCATGTTATATCAATGTAGGTTCTAACCGCCCGAGAATGATTTTCAAGCATATCTCTAATGGTATTGTTTAGATTATCTACTCATTCTTCTAACATCAACATCTTTACTCAAAGTAAGGACGATCATGAGCTGGAGATAAAAAAATAGTGGTTACAAAACCAAACTTGTTTATAAAACCACAGATGAAACATTCGAGGTACGTAATAGGGCAAGGAAAATTCACGCCGATATGTAATATGGCCGTAGCAAATAAACTAGGAAAATGATTCTTTAGAAGAATTTTGCCCCGTTAAACAACCTATACAAAATATTTAACAAAAATACTGTTAAATGAAGCTATAGATGCATGACCAACGTTGCAAATTTAATCAATAGAAGCAACTCTAAAAAGCTAAAAATAAACAACATATTTGTTACAATTTTTGTGTACCGCTATGAACTAGTGAGCCAACCAAAATGAGCTGACTCATTTTATAGTTTACCAAGAGAAGGTTAACCAATCAGAAAACTTGAAATATTCAATCCGACGTGTATAAAGGTGGACATTTTTGTTTTTTTTCCTTGTCGGAATATCCACTGCTAACCTGTCAGATGAAAGACCTGAAGAACTACGCTTTCCTACTCTCTCCGAATATTCACTGCCAACCTCTGATATGGAAGACCTTAAGAATTATTGAACAGCTGCTACTAGATATTGGTGTTGTTTCATTGAACAAATTACTTACGTTGATTTTCTACATTCAGACTACGGGGAACATGTATAACAATATTCAGCTCCCTAAACAGCAGACCCAATAATAGTAGTAATAATAATAGTAGTAATGGTGAAAAAGTATTTATAGGTTCTACTCAAGGGGCTTTCAAAAAAGATGTTATAACTATAGAAGTAGTTTCGCACACCAAATATACAAGCACGGGATTAGTTTATGTAACTATGTATGGGAAATTTAAAAGAAGCAAAGTATGGATCCTATATTAAAATGGAAGAGAGTAAAAAATGCCCTAAATATATCGCTAGTGATAGATATTGCCTCTTATGTATGGAGGAAAAAATAGCTATAGCTTCTTAAAATAAACCTAATCTATAATGTAATCGATCCTGAGCAGGTATCTACTATTTCAGGCAGATTCAGTCGACCCGATATGGCTTCCCTCTGTCTTTTCTAAAAATATTCTAATGGTAAATAGAAAAACTCGTCAGAGTAGTCTCCGACGAGTTTTTCATTTTCCCTAGTGACCTGACTACATGAATTTAAGAGTGCTACTAGATTTCACTGTTTTACTGTTGAGATAGGTAAATTCAACCGGCAATTCTACTCCAGCAGTTTATTTTCCCACCTGTGAAATTCTTTCTGTTTGATTGCTGCCCTGATAAATAAAATTTTCAAATCTTTAAGTGCAATCTCAGTGGCCATCTATCTTTTTGAGTCCAGTTCCTTTCTTGTCTTTCTCTCAATCCTCATATTTCTCTGCTAGGGCCTGTACTGCTCCTCATCTATAAAATGTTTGAGCGAGGCCGACATGAACATCGGGATCAACTGCGTACAAATATTAAAGAATGATAGCCTGACCTACCACCGTGGCTTTGTTGCACGCAGTAAAGCAGGTCTTGCTGTCCATTCGCGGGAACACTTGACAATTGTTCTTCAACCACTCGCGCAAAATGGCTCAACCACGTTCCATCTGTCTCTAAGTTTGAAAAACACCTGCAGGCCTCAGGATACATATGCGTCTCCATAGAAGGTGAACACCGTTTTATTTTAATGAGCCCTTATTTGTTGTCACCGACGAGAGAGTCTACTATATATATATATATATATATATATATATATATATATATATATATATATATGGGTACATTAAAATGTTTATTTCATTCTAAAATGAAAATGTTTTATTCTAAATTATTTATATATATATAATCTCTTTCGCTGTCAATGCACACCAGTTCTTTATTATTTACATAGATCAAGCCTTTATATTTTAATTTTAATGAGCCCTTATATATATATATATATATATATATATATATATATATATATATATATATATATATATATATATATATATGGGTACATTAAAATGATTTATTCTAAATTATTTTTATATATAATCTCTTTCGCTATCAATGCACATCGGTTCTCTATTAGTTACATAGATCAAGCCTTATAAAGTGAAAAAAATCATATAAAAATTCAGCTAAAAAGAATTCTGTTTTTGCTTTGTTAATAATAGTGTTGTGTAACATTTTGACAACATAGCGGATGAGATGAAATTTGCGGGGAAAGCTGAGGTATGTCGTTAAATTCCACAAAAAGAAAAGTTTTACCCAGCGACATCCATTGACTATAGCAGAGTGTTTATGGTGACCAAACAATGGACGCAATACGACTATATGACGGCCAGTGCGTTTCAACTGCGTTGATAGTGACTTGTTTGACAAACCACTTCTAAACCTGGTATACAGGCTTGGGTCATCGCTGGCAAATAAACAAAAAAAAATAAAAAACAGCAGTGGTGATCCTGTTGGAAAATCGTTTTTTTCGCCGAATACTTTCTCTATCCAATAGTGTAACTCTCTGCATCTGTTGTAATTTTAATGAAAATATATTGGAGGCGTTACTTTCGGAGGAACACCAACAGAAACTCGAGGAGACAAAGTTAATTTATGGACGTGTTTGAAAATCGTCAAAAAAAGATTATATAAATTCAAACTATAGAGCAGCGTTTCTCAGCCTTTTCACTCTTGCGTAACCCCTAAAATAAATTACATGCCTCAAGGAACCCCTGCGCAAAAACAAAATTAAATACCATATCTTTCTCATTTTATTTTCAACGTAGTTCACGTGGTAAATATCATAGTATATATTTTTGAATAACTGGTTTAAGGAAAAATTAATACTTCTTTTAATAAATTTTTCGGTAATGCTAAATAAAATTCATACTGTTCGTTTATAATACTTCAGCAGGGAGTTTCATTAGATAGAATTATATCTATATTACAATATTGCAACAACCAAGAATATATTGTGTGCGTTTAGTAATATTACGTATATGAAATTAAATAAAAAGTCAAAATTGCATTAGATTAACTCACCTGTTCTCGTGGAACCCTTGGAGACCTTTTGCGAAACATTAGAGTTCTGGGGAACTCCAGTTGAGAAACTGTGCTATAGAGGATGAGATAAGTTTTAAATCTTCATCCAAAACATTACGTCTTATAGGGCTGGAATTAGTCGGAGACACAAATTTGATAAAGTTTTCTCCTTTGTCTCTCTGACCCGAGAATGAGTGATAAGCATATCGTGATTATTTTTGCAATTTAAGTTTATGAATATTTAATACTTAATATGGCAAAGGTCAAATGGGTAGAAGAGGAGTAGGAAGACTGTGGCACGCCAAAATACAAGATATTAAGAGACATCTCCTTTATATACCGTGTCTCCTCAGGACATAGGCGTTCATGGATCTCCACAACTTTCAGTCCTTTGCAACACTTCATAAATTTTGTCATTCTATTATTTCTCCTAAGTCTTGTTCCACCATCTATTTACTCAAGCTCACCAAGTATGTCATGCGCTGTTTTCCGTTGTCATTCTTGCCTTCAATCCGTCCTGTGTCAGGTTTTCAAAGCCCTCTCCCCTCATTATGGGGGTCAGAAACCTTAACCGTCTCTTTCTTATGTTAACTATAAGTTTCCTTTTTGTTTCCATTTTCTCTAAAAGTTCGTTGCTGCTCACATGCTCGATCCCTGGCATCCTCAGCATCCTTATGTAGAACCACATTTCTGTTGATTAAATTTTCTTCATCATTGTGGAGATTGTCCGTCGCTACCATACAGGGACCCAGATATTACGTCATAGTTTTAAACTCTTTCTTTTATTTCTAGCGATTCTTTGCTATTTTTAGTCTTCTGCTTCGCTATGCATCTTTGGCTATCCCAACGCAACCTTCAGATTTCAGTGTCACATCTTCAGTCTTCTGCTAAAACAAATTCCCAGGTATTTAAATTTCCGCACTTGCTTGATTTCGGTATCTCCAATTCGAAATTCAGACTTTGATTGCATTCTTTTGCCAACAACCATGCGTCCTATTTTCTTGCAGTTAAAGCA
>OZ038477.1:6004320-6009320 GCA_964036315.1 Acanthosepion esculentum
TCTGTATATCGGTTGCGAGTTAAGGTTCGGTTTGGATAATAATAATCATTAACGTTTGGTCTGGATAATACTAATCACATCAATTATAATATCGTGAAACAGTGTTCAAGTTCAGCTCGCAGCCGGCAATAAGTATTCAAAAATAAGTACTTAAAGTCATGAATCAAATTTACTTTGTCCTACCAATAGTCATCCAGACTAGTATCGTTAGAAAAATGAAGTCCTACTTCCAATTTAATATTAACGTTTCTTTAATTCTGTTCTTTTTTGCAAGTCTTATCTTTTCTAATCACATCGATTCAATATTCAATTTCTGCTGAATCTTCTTTTCCCAAAGCAATGTTTCCTTCGTAGCAATGCTGCTTATTTATGATCAACTTGTCTTTTAAGTCGCCATCTTCGTTCAAGTCACTCTCCTTCTACTCAATTCTAGTTTTCCACTTCATTTTATTCCCTTATTCCATCGACGCTTGTTCACTTCTTCTGACATTTATATCCTTTTTACTCTATCTCCATAACGCAGTAGTTTCTCTTAGTTCTCATTTCGCTTTTCTAAAAGATTTTTTTCTCCTTTAGTTCTTCCTTTTTTCTTCTACTTTTGTCCGCACTACAAATATTCTCAGCCCGTACAATGCTGTACTCGAACCGACACTCCTTCTTTCCCGAACATCATATTTTTCTCATTTCATCTCTCCTCACCCATACTGCGTCCTCCACTCAACTCTCACCTGAATCTTTTGCAACGAGCTTTCCGCTTGTCTGTGCTGTTCACCTCGGCAGATTCCCGAGCCAAGAGCAATCATCTTACGACAGCACCGGAATCTCGCACGTGATGTTTGTGGCAAAATGAGATTTTACGGCATCTTATTTTTGTAATTCCGACGTTCGTCACGCTGAATAATAATTGTCACTTTGTTATTCGCCTTTTTTTCATCTTTTTGCGTTTTCTTTGCCATTCATGGCTGTCCAGGCGAAGGATATATGGATTGACGGTAACAAGCCGGGAAATTGACGAGAATAATAACGCTGCATACCGTTGCACTGTCGTTAGTGACCTTATTACACAGCGGGTTCAATCCTCACGGAGTGTGCCACTATTGAATGCGATATCAGATTAATTTAAGTTTTGTATAGGGTTAGGATAGTTGCGTGATTACTATCGGGACCAGAGATCGGTGTTCAGGCCCAAGTAAATGTCAATATTTCAAACGACAATTATCAAGATAAATAGAAAAGCCTTTCCTATTAGGAATATTTTTGCAATGCTTCACCTAATACAAGGCCGAAGAGAACATTATGAGAATAAATAAATCATAGAAAAAGACATCAAAAAGCAAAGGGCGAACGTCGAGAAACAATAAAAATCTCAGTAGATATCTCAATGAAAATACATATGGCATGGAGATCGATGTAAAGAGGACATCTAAAAAGAGAAGCATAATTTTTAATACCAGTCAAACTCATAAATGCTGAGTTAATTATATCAGTCTGGTGTCATCTCACAACATCACTCATGGTTCTTCTTATAATGTTTCGTTTTTAGAGATCTTATGAGTACTTTGTGCCTAATTTGTTATGGGTTTGCTATCAAGAATATTATGACATAACAACGAATCAAGTAACAAGGCAATAAATATAAGATGAGAAAATTCAAAAGGCTAGGCTCAAATGATGATAAGAAAAACTACTAAATAGATATTTAAAGAGAAACAAGAAGTTGTCCATGAGGTGAAAAAGATCTTTTCTGGAAGAACACATTTAGAGAGAAAAACTAAATTTATATTAATGATAACATAGAACAATATGTATGATGGTCAGAATATTAATTGTACACAGTAAACAATTAGAAATAATGCCTTTAATAATATGCAAATACAGAAAATTGTCCCACGAGCAGTACCAAATGAAATGATTGGGTAGAAACAGCGATTCCCTGTGAACTGTGCAAACAAATGGCCAATATCCATTCAGTCATACGCACTTTTTCTTCTTTATGCCATGTCTCTTCAGGAGGTGGGAAATCATGGCTCTCTACAACTTCCTAGTTCTTAGCACAGTTTGTCTATCTCCTACTCGTCTTTCTTGTTCTGCCATCCATTTGCACAAGCTTCTTTATTCCTTCATTCTCTCTCCGTCTTGCCTTCAGTATGTCCTGTGGGTGTCCCCTTTTCGAAGATTTCTTCCTTCATTATGTATCCTAGAGGTTTCAGTCATCTCTTTCTGATTCCGAATACAAGTGCATTTTTCTTTCCCCTTTTCCTTAAAACTTCCTCGTTGCTTATATGTTCCGTCCATGGTATTCTCAGAATCATTCTATAGAACCACATCTCTGTTCAATGAAGTCTTTTCATCTGTGAAAAAAATTGATCAGCGTTCACTGCCGAACAGCATCATTTTCTTTTTTCCACTGAAATTTCCCTAAAATTTTATTTTAGATTTGGAGACGCGCTTCTTTTGTTATTTAAACGTGCCTTTAAATTTCCGTGTCACACTTTGCGTTATCTTTTAAAGCACTTTAAAGATATTGAAACTTCTGTAATTGTTTGATTTTGACATCTCGAACATTAGTTTGCACTTTGACCTTTTTCACTTGTTGATAACCATTACATCTTCTTACAACTGATGGTCAGTCCTTTCTTCTTGCTTCCTTTTACAATCGTATCTAGGATTTCATGCAGTTATCTTCATAGGTCTGCCATAAACACAATGTCATCTGCGTATCTTATGTTCTTCAGAAAATTGTTCATCGATAATAAATTGCGGTAGCGCCTCCATCCCCTTTAGAACAGCCTTGTTGTAGAAGTTGAATAAATCTGATGAGAAGATGCATCCTTGTCATTGGTACACTATTTACATTATTTGGACTATTGTCCTCATCTTTGTCGCCATGTTTATCACAACGTTGTACGCTTCGGCCTTCTTAAGGTGGTTGGAATGTCGAACTGAACCCTATTATTAGAGCACATAGAAGGGTCCTAAAGATCCTTAGAAAGTGTTGTGGTGTTCTCCCTCTAAAGAGTATATGTTGGACTCTTCCGCCTACTATAAGATTAGTAGGAGAGAAGGCCTTGGGGGAACAGTAGAACAGATTGAACGCTGGGTCAAACGACACACACTCACTAGTCGTGAAATACTCTTCTGTTGAACTTACTGTTAATATATGATATATCTACAGGACTTGTTTTGTTATTTCTTTAACCATTTACTTGCTCACAACAGAAAGAGAATTGAGGAATTGACAATCGGGGAATTACTGAAAATCAGCAAAATATTGAGGAGAGTAAATGTGGCATTAAGAAAATGGACATTCATTTGATATCGAATGACAGTCACCAATTAATACTGAGAGGACAAAATAATAATAATGACTACAAACATGAAACCGAATGACAACTGCCATCATCTCGTGACTGTAGTTTCCTTTAAATAATAAATGTCACACAAAACATGAACGTAACAATTACTACGTCGTCCATAACTTCTCATATTTTAATATAATAATCATCATAATTCTACCTTGTTTCTAAGTCCCTTAGTTTATTAGCGCGTATGTTGAACTCTGGCAATTCATTCAGTTTGATCGCGAGAAAAGACGGAAAAGAAAATAAGAAAAGAAAGATGAAGGCGGCGATAACACTTTCATGTGATTAACGTCTGCTTCGGTGAAATGGAAAATCCTATCAATATGAAATCTTTTCATTTATACCCTCTTACTTCTTTAACCGGCATTTATATTTATTATTGTTTTTATAATATTTTGTTTAAGTTGTTAATCAGAAATATGGAACCATGCTTTAGAGGAATCCCTACGTGTTTTTTTATTGTCGTGGAACTCGCAATGAACCTGTTCAATCATTAATGATTCACGAGAAAATTAAAATAAGAAAACCTTGAAGTTTTCTTGGGTATATCTAGTAGTAGTAATAGTAGTAGTAGTAGTAGTAGTAGTAGTAATAATAATAATAATAATAATAATAATGTTTAGAAAAAATTAAATCAGCAAAAACAGAAAAAGTACGATTTAATAGGATTTTTAAATTCAAACTGAAGAAAAGTCGTAATAAAGAAAGCTAAGGCAATCTGTCAGTCGAGGTAACCATTTTGTCACCAAGCAGATGAAAACGAAAATATCAGGTGCTTTTTCAAAAAGAAAATCGTAGAATGTGAACATATCCATGCATATCGGGGCAAAATTGGAACGACCAAGGAGATCCAGAAAGAAAAGCCGAAAGAAAATGCGACGAGAGAAAGGTTTGTTGTCACTTGATATCTTGATGGGGAAACCTGAGTGAAAAAAAATATGACGATACCAACAAATAAGGAATTCTGTCACAAAGTGTCACAAAGACGCGATGTTAATGGCTGCGAACGATAGTTTAGTGCTTGCAGGAGAGAGGGCAAAGTGATTGCTGAAAGGCTTTGTTCATTTTTATCTGCCGGGAAATTTTATCGTGTCGTGAATGAAGCACTGGATTTGCTTCTTGTTTTTTAGGCTGTAAGGAAATTAAGAAAGTGAGGAAATGGGAGAGAGACGCGAAGAGGGAGCAATGGAAAGTGGTAAGAAGACAACAACAACAACAACATTAAGAACGAAAAGAAACTTAGGAATGGAAAGAACTAAAAAGATGAAGAGAGGAAAGGAGAGCAACGGAAAAGAAACGAATGAAAGGAAAGGTAAACGGAGAATAAGTGGGAGGGGAGAGTAATAAGAAAAACGTGTGAGAAGAAAATAAGAAAAGAAAATGTGGACGTGGAGAGTAAGAAGAGACAAAGTACAAATGGAGGAAAGTAAATAGGGAGATAAAGATGAAAAAAGACCCAGGTGGGGAGGGGGTAAGAAAGAAATTGTGTGAGGGGAGAGTAAAAAGAGAAATAGTCTTAGGGGAGTGTAAAAAGAGGAAACTTTGAGGGTAATGTAAAATGAGAAAAATTTGGCGTGGGAGTAAAACAAGGAATTTTTCTGGAGAGAGCAAAAAGAAGAGAAGAATGAGGAAGGGCAA
>OZ038477.1:6014320-6019320 GCA_964036315.1 Acanthosepion esculentum
CTGCTCTTCCTCCAAACCTTCTGTAACCCCTTGCGTGCTGGTGGCTTCCAGCCTTGCTTGGGGTGATAAGCTTAAAATATATATATATATATATATATATATATATATATATATATATATATATTGGTGATAATGTTTTACTGATAAAACACCTACTATTTCCATTATAGTTCTTCTTTTAGAAACCATCACCATTACCTTTACATTGTCGTGTTGTCAACTGGAGTCCACGGTTTCATGGGTTCAGCGCTACACGCGAACCCTCTACCATCAGTTCGAAACAATTGGGACCGTGACTCATTAGATTAGGTCAGAAGTTGTTAGTCGTTCGATCCGTCATTTAGTGACGACACGAGCCTAGGTGGGGCGTTGTGTTCGATATGGTGATGTTAACGGTGACATCCAGCTGGGTTTTCAATATTCTGGCAAAGATAAAGAACCATGAACTGTTTATGGATATACGGCATCTTAAAATGTTTTTAACTTTTAGAAAGGTAACGACGGGATTCACATAAATCATAAATGTTTTGTAAAGTATAGTAAATTGCGAAGAGGAAACAGTTTCAAGAATTTTGCTCGTTATTCTAACTTCGAACCTTCAAGAATTATTCGGATGTAATTAAAAAAAATATCTTTATAGAACGTGCGAAGATTTCCAAAGACAAAATGATAAAGACAACATCAATGTGAATTTTATGTTCTATATTCTGCAAATCATTTGAAAGATCCATTCGTACATTGATTTTACGAGGTGTTGCCTCTTTTCATATGAGCTGCATAATATCCAGAATATCAGCCAAAAGTTTATTTTTGCTTCTAGATTAGCGTTAATCTATTTAAAACTTTATCTTCAGAATGCTTCTTCAGTTTTCAATGCTGTCCGAAAAATCCGGTCCCTTCAACAAACGAATACATTTGAAAGCTATTTTCATATTCTTTAGTTTTATTTATTGAATGTTATGGAGTATTGTTTCGCATTCTTTCTGAGAGCGTTTGGCTTCCGAATGATGCGTACCTTTGTAAAATCAATTTTCGCCAGATTTCTCATCTTAAAATCGTAGCTTAAAACATCTTACCGCCTCTTCCTTTTTCAATGTGTGTTTCCCATCATAGCCACACGGTCTTTGCTGCATGTGGCCTACTGGGGGGGGGGTCATTCATAATGTTCGTCAGTGAAAAGAAGAGTTGAAAATCCAGCCGTCATGTATTCCGTTACATTCAGTTTTCCTTATGAATGTCTTTTAAAGGCAGCCTAATGATCGGTCTCTTATAGTTTGCAAGTTGATGTGAGATGCGAAATTTTTTTTAGAGTTCCTGCAAGACTTTAAAAATCCATACCTTGACAGATATACTTTTTATAAACGCTCTTTTGATATGTGTCACAAATTGGCAATGAAAAAAAAAAACTGCAATTTACCTTTCTCATACCTGCATGGGAATCATTCAGTATTTTCAACGAATTTTTTAAACAATTCACAGGCACCTACCAATCCTTCTTTAGATTTTCAGCTTTTTTTTTACTTTAGAAAATTTATTTAATATTCATACTTTATCAGTCTTAGAAACATTGTTAAAGTTTCAAATTTGCAAAATGGCTATTATTTTGAGAGCTCGAAATTCAGGACATTTCATCTTAAACGTTAACCGTTTACATACACGTGAGCAGAATGCATCCTAACTGCATAGATAAATGTCAACCTCATCC
The DNA here is from genome assembly GCA_964036315.1 of Acanthosepion esculentum. Lineage (NCBI taxonomy): Eukaryota > Metazoa > Mollusca > Cephalopoda > Sepiida > Sepiidae > Acanthosepion > Acanthosepion esculentum. The sequence goes on from OZ038477.1 coordinate 6,016,026, forward strand.
ATCATATAAACTTTTAGATTCCAGTTTATGTCAATAAATATAAATTTGTTAATAATGGGAGACTTAGTGTATTACTTTAAATCAATGCAAGTTGCTCACCATCGTTGCACCGAATGTAGTTGGTAGATATATAAACATATCAGAGTGAGGTAGATGTGAGTAGAATGAGCTAGAAGACGTAGATAGCTAGATAGATAAATATGAAAAGACTGAGGTAGGTAAATATATATGCAGAAACTTTAACTCGTAGAGTAACTGAGTGCAAACGAAACTAAGTGGAAAAAAGAAGCAGGAGAGAAATGAAGCTAGCTCAGCACACCGACACACACACACACACACACACACACACACACACACACACACACACAAACACACACACAGATTTACAGATAAAGCGAAAGCAGTCTTGGGGAATCTTTTATAGGCGACGAAGAAGACGAAGAAGAAGCTTAAAAGAAGAATGCTTGTTGCGTGCGCGTTTTATGAGCCGTTTTTCTCTTACCACTTCCGCTCTCATGCCCGACATTACAGCCATTCACTGCATTCGTCCGCCCATTCCTTCGTTGTTCACTCACCGATTCAATTGACAACATTCAAGTAGCAGCCATGATAGAAGGAGATTCATTTTATAAAGCGGCAAATATCCGGCCACGATTAACGTTGATTAAAACTCGTAAGATACGTTTATTCACTCTCGTTCAAATTCCTGCTTCTCCCGAGATTAATTTTAGCCTTTTTCTTGTTTTTGTACACTGCGCGTAAAGCTGCAGACATTTTTATACTGTTGTACACATGGAAGCCATCGAGCAGATTATGGCATTCTTGTAAGATTTCTTGTATTTTCAACATATTACATAGTCAGACACATGGCGCCTGTCGTAGTGATAGCAATTTAGTCTTACAAAACTCACCGTGTTCAATACCAACTGCGTACTTTATTATTGTATCCCGAGGTGTGTAAGGAAGACAGTTTCGCAGGCAATGGATCTTATCTGAAGTACCAAAATACGAAATACAAGTGTGTATTTTTCAATTTATGAAATAAGAGTTTGGATTCAAATAAATGTTCTCCGAGATTTTTTTACCATTTTCATAATCGTACTTGAAAATTAATTGTGCAAGGGAAAAATTATGTGAGAAAAAAACCCCAAAACGAATGTCATATGAAATAAGCCTAGGAGAAATTGGAGAAAATAACCGTGAAGGAAATAATAAAGATACCAAAGTTAGTAAATACCTTACCTGTTTACATATGCCTATTCCATCCATCAAGTACATTCGACAAGATATTCAGCAAAAAACATGTGTAACAGCAGAGCAAAGAACGGATATCCTTAAACAGCCATTGCTTGCAAAACGATGCTAACTTGCATAACTGAAAGATCTTGGGGACACAGAAACCAAGTACACAAAACTTCTTTTACAAATAGTGTGTGCGCCAACGGTACAACGCTTTCTAAACATATATGGGAAATCAAACACAAAAACAAAAAAAAGAAACAAATCATAGCAAAAATAACATGGAAAATAAGTAAAAGAGCATCAGCCGACAAAATTTAATCCCAAAACTGGAAACACTGTATGGAGTAGAAAATATGCAAATACGAAAACAAATTTTTACTACGTTATTTAAAAATCGAAAAATAAAACGAATAAAAAAACTAAATTAGTAAAATAAAGTAAACAAAAAATATAAATCAATAAATAAGTAAACAATATAAGTAAAAAATAAACAGATTAACAAACTACGAATGCACAAATAAAGATAAGTAAATAAAATAGCAATAACCAAATAATAAAGTAATTGATAATAAATGATGAATAAAACTTTTACAAAAAAACATTATAAAATAACTGCATTCGGATCGACAATTATTTCTACTCAATAACCACTAAAATAATTTGAAACAAAACTATTACCTCCGACCCAATAACCGTTAGAATAACACAATAGACCTTCTACCCATAATGCACGACTGATCAATATATATATATATATATATATATATATGTATATGTATATATATATATATATATGTATATATCTATCTATCTATCTATCTATCTATCTATCTATATATATATATATATATATATATAGTCAAACTAAAACACAACACACATGTTCTGAAGATTGTGTTTAAGCATGGAACAGACTGTCGCTGCGTGGTATATATATATATATATATATATATATATATATATATATACTATACATATATATATATATGTATAGTATATATATATATATGTATAGTATATATATATATGTATATATATATATATATGTATATATATATATATAGTATTTTGATACACCTTTCTATATATATATATATATATATATATATATATATATATAAATATATATATAATATATATATATATATATATATATATATATATATATATATATATATATATATATATATATGTACAGGTGTATCAAAATACTTTTCCAAACTTTGGTGGCGGGTTCGTAAGACAAAAGCAAAGACAAAGGTCCACATAAACATATGTCTGCAAATCCTTCTTTTTTAAGTTATTAAGTTTAAAGTTTACGCTAGACGCTAGACTTAAATGTACAAAATTAAAAACTACTTTCACCAACTTTTGGGGGCGGGTTCCCAACAACAAAACAAAAGGTAAAATATTCACATAAAACATATGTGTGTCTAAAAGGCCATCGTTTTACATCAACACACCAACTCATAACAAATGGGCAAAATGTCCTCCACTTGCTTCTACACACGCACGTAACCGTCGGACCCTTTCAAATACTCCTACACGGCGACGAATTGTATCGCAAACCGCCACGACATGTTGATGAAACGTCACTGCATTATTAATAAACCAATTGTTTTCGGTGGCCACACACATAAAACACAAAGAATTGAATTCAGGAAAATGGAACAAGCTATGGAATAAGGTCGTCCACTACATATTCATCTTTCATGGGAGACGTCAGACAGTGCATCTCGAACAATGTGACTAAAATATGCCGTATCTCTATCATGCATGTCCCTGGAGTCTTCGTATGAGCAGAGGTACATCCTCTAGTACTTCTGGAAGTGTGTTCGAAATAAAGTCCCTGTATGCATCGACTGTAAGACGTACTGGGATAATATATGGACCTACTCGACTTTCACCTACAATTCCAGCCCACACATTAATAGTAATCTAATGATGGTATCTAGCCTGTATTGCACCATGGGGATTCCGATCTGCCCACAAATGTTTGTTATGTGAAATTTGTTGTTTCATCTTTTCTAAATGTTGCCTTATCCGTAAACAT
>OZ038477.1:6024320-6054320 GCA_964036315.1 Acanthosepion esculentum
CGTTCTTTAGTTTCTTTCCTTCGTTCTTTCCTTTCTTTCCTTCGTTCTTTCCGTACTTTCTTTTGTTTTTTCCTTTAATTTGTTCTTTCCTTTCTTCCTTCATTCTTTCCTTTCTTTCCTTTGTTCTTTCCGTACTTTCCTTTGTTTTTTCCTTTTATTTGTTCTTTGCTTTCTTTCCTTCGTTCTTTCCTTCGTTCTTTCCTTACTTTCCTTTTTTTCTTTCCTTTGTTCTTTCCTTTCTTTCCTTCGTTCTTTTCATACATTTCTTCGTTCTTTCCTTTCTTTCCTTCGTTCTTTTCTTACTTTTCTTTGTTCTTTCCTTTCTTCCTTCGTTCTTTCCTTTCTTCCTTCGTTCTTTCCTTACTTTCCTGTGTTATTTCCTTTCTTTCCATCGTTCTTTCCTTACTTTCCTTTGTTCTTTCCTTTCTTCCTTCGTTCTTTCCTTTCTTTCCATCGTTCTTTCTTTACTTTCCTTTGTTCTTTCTTTTATTCCTTTGTTCTTTCCTTTTTTCTTCGTTCTTTCCTTACTTTTCTTTGTTTTTTTCCTTAATTTGTTCTTTCCTTTCTTTCCTTCGTTCTTTCCTTTCTTTCCTTTGTTCTTTTCTTACTTTTCTTTGTTCTTTCCTTTCTTTCCTTCGTTCTTTTCTTACTTTTTTTGTTCTTTCCTTTCTTTCCTTCGTTCTTTTCGTACTTTTCTTTGTTCTTTCCTTTCATTCCTTCGTTCTTTCCTTTCTTTCCTTCGTTCTTTCCTGACTTTCCTTTGTCATTTCCTTTCTTTCCTTCGTTCTTTTCTTACTTTTCTTTGTTCTTTCCTTTCTTCCTTCGTTCTTTCCTTTCTTTCCTTCGTTCTTTCCGTACTTTCTTTTGTTTTTTCCTTTAATTTGTTCTTTCCTTTCTTCCTTCGTTCTTTCCTTTCCTTCCTTCGTTCTTTCCGTACTTTCCTTTGTTTTTTCCTTTTATTTGTTCTTTACTTTCTTTCCTTCGTTCTTTACTTCGTTCATTCCTTACTTTCGTTTGTTCTTTCCTTTGTTCTTTCCTTTCTTTCCTTCGTTCTTTTCATACTTTTCTTTGTTCTTTCCTTTCTTTCCTTCGTTCTTTTCTTACTTTTCTTTGTTCTTTCCTTTCTTCCTTCGTTCTTTCCTTTCTTCCTTCGTTCTTTCCTTACTTTCCTTTGTTATTTCCTTTCTTTCCATCGTTCTTTCCTTACTTTCCTTTGTTCTTTCCTTTCTTTCCTTCGTTCTTTCCTTACTTTCCTTTGTTCTTTCCTTTGTTCTTTCCTTTCTTTCCTTCGTTCTTTTCATACTTTTCTTTGTTCTTTCCTTTCTTTCCCTCGTTCTTTTGTTACTTTTCTTTGTTCTTTCCTTTGTTTCCTTCGTTCTTTCCTTACTTTCCTTAGTTCTTTTCTTACTTTCCTTTATTCTTTCCTTTCTTTCCTTCGTTCTTTCTTTTCTTTCCTTCATTCTTTTCTTATTTTTCTTTGTTCTTTCCTTTCTTTCCTTCGTTCTTTTCTTACTTTTCTTTGTTCTTTCCTTTCTTCCTTCGTTCTTTCCTTTCTTTCCTTCGTTCTTTTCTTACTTTTCTTTGTTCTTTCCTTTCTACCTTCGTTCTTTCCTTTCTTTCCTTCGTTCTTTCCTGACTTTCCTTTGTTATTTCCTTTCTTTCCATCGTTCTTTCCTTATTTTCCTTTGTTCTTTCCTTTGTTTCATTCGTTCTTTCCTTACTTTCTTTCGTTCTTTTCTTACTTTCCTTTGTTCTTTCCTTTCTTTGCTTCGTTCTTTCTTTTCTTTCCTTCGTTCTTTTCTTACTTTTCTTTGTTCTTTCCTTTCTTTCCTTCGTTCTTTTCTTACTTTTCTTTGTTCTCTCCTTTCTTCCTTCGTTCTTTCCTTTCTTTCCTTCGTTCTTTCCTGACTTTCCTTTGTTATTTCCTTTCTTTCCATCGTTCTTTCCTTACTTTCCTTTGTTCTTTCCTTTGTTTCCTTCGTTCTTTCCTTACTTTCCTTCGTTCTTTTCTTACTTTCCTTTGTTCTTTCCTTTCTTTCCTTCGTTCTTTTCTTACTTTTCTTTGTTCTTTCCTTTCTTTCCTTCGTTCTTTTCTTACTTTTCTTTGTTCTTTCCTTTCTTCCTTCGTCCTTTCCTTTCTTTCCTACGTTCTTTTCTTACTTTCCTTTGTTCTTTCCTTTCTTTCCTTCGTTATTTTCTTACTTTTCTTTGTTCTTTTCTTTCTTCCTTCGTTCTTTCCTTTCTTTCCTTCGTTCTTTCCTTTCTTTCCTTCGTTCTTTTCTTACTTTCCTTTGTTCTTTCCTTTCTTTCCTTTGTTCTTTTCTTAATTTTCTTTGTTCTTTCCTTTCTTTCCTTCGTTCTTTTCTTACTTTTCTTTGTTCTTTCCTTTCTACCTTCGTTCTTTCCTTTCTTTCCTTCGTTCTTTTCTTACTTTTCTTTGTTCTTTCCTTTCTACCTTCGTTCTTTCCTTTCTTTCCTTCGTTCTTTCCTGACTTTCCTTTGTTATTTCCTTTCTTTCCATCGTTCTTTCCTTATTTTCCTTTGTTCTTTCCTTTGTTTCCTTCGTTCTTTCCTTACTTTCCTTCGTTCTTTTCTTACTTTCCTTTGTTCTTTCCTTTCTTTCCTTCGTTCTTTCTTTTCTTTCCTTCGTTCTTTTCTTACTTTTCTTTGTTCTTTACTTTCTTTCCTTCGTTCTTTTCTTACTTTTCTTTGTTCTTTCCTTTCTTCCTTCGTTCTTTCCTTTCTTTCCTTCGTTCTTTCCTGACTTTCCTTTGTTATTTCCTTTCTTTCCATCGTTCTTTCCTTACTTTCCTTTGTTCTTTCCTTTGTTTCCTTCGTTCTTTCCTTACTTTCCTTCGTTCTTTTCTTACTTTCCTTTGTTCTTTCCTTTCTTTCCTTCGTTCTTTTCTTACTTTTCTTTGTTCTTTCCTTTCTTTCCTTCGTTCTTTTCTTACTTTTCTTCGTTCTTTCCTTTCTTCCTTCGTTCTTTCCTTTCTTTCCTTCGTTCTTTTCTTACTTTCCTTTGTTCTTTCCTTTCTTTCCTTCGTTATTTTCTTACTTTTCTTTTTTCTTTCCTTTCTTCCTTCGTTCTTTCCTTTCTTTCCTTCGTTCTTTTCTTACTTAACTTTGTTCTTTCCTTTCTTTCCTTCGATCTTTTCTTTCTTTCCTTCGTTCTTTTCTTACTTTCCTTTGTTCTTTCCTTTCTTTCCTTTGTTCTTTTCTTACTTTTCTTTGTTCTTTCCTTTCTTTCCTTCGTTCTTTTCTTACTTTTCTTTGTTCTTACCTTTCTTCCTTCGTTCTTTCCTTTCTTTCCTTCGTTCTTTTCTTACTTTTCTTTGTTCTTTCCTTTCTACCTTCGTTCTTTCCTTTCTTTCCTTCGTTCTTTCCTGACTTTCCTTTGTTATTTCCTTTCTTTCCATCGTTCTTTCCTTACTTTCCTTTGTTCTTTCCTTTCTTCCTTCGTTCTTTCCTTTCTTTCCTTCGTCCTTTCCTTACTTTCCTTTGTTCTTTCCTTTCTTTCCATCGTTCTTTCTTTACTTTCCTTTGTTCTTTCCTTTCTTCCTTTGTTCTTTCCTTTTTTTCTTCGTTCTTTTCTTACTTTTCTTTTTTCTTTCCTTCGTTCTTCTCTTACTTTTCTTTGTTCTTTCCTTTCTTCCTTCGTTCTTTCCTTTCTTTCCTTCGTTCTTTCCGTACTTTCTTTTGTTTTTTCCTTTAATTTGTTCTTTCCTTTCTTCCTTCGTTCTTTCCTTTCTTCCTTCGTTCTTTCCGTACTTTCCTTTGTTTTTTCCTTTTATTTGTTCTTTACTTTCTTTCCTTCGTTCTTTCCTTACTTTCCTTTGTTCTTTCCTTTCTTTCCTTCGTTCTTTTCTTACTTTTCTTTGTTCTTTCCTTTCTTCCTTCGTTCTTTCCTTTCTTCCTTCGTTCTTTCCTTTCTTCCTTCGTTCTTTCCTTACTTTCCTTTGTTATTTCCTTTCTTTCCATCGTTCTTTCCTTACTTTCCTTTGTTCTTTCCTTTGTTTCCTTCGTTCTTTTCTTACTTTTCTTTGTTTTTTCCCTTAATTTGTTCTTTCCTTTCTTTCCTTCGTTCTTTCCTTTCTTTCCTTTGTTCTTTTCTTACTTTTCTTTGTTCTTTCCTTTCTTCCTTCGTTCTTTCCTTTCTTTCCTTCGTTCTTTTCTTACTTTTTTTGTTCTTTCCTTTCTTCCTTCGTTCTTTCCTGACTTTCCTTTGTTATTTCCTTTCTTTCCATCGTTCTTTCCTTACTTTCCTTTGTTCTTTCCTTTCTTCCTTCGTTCTTTCCTTTCTTTCCTTCGTCCTTTCCTTACTTTCCTTTGCTATTTCCTTTCTTTCCACCGTTCTTTCTTTACTTTCCTTTGTTCTTTCCTTTCTTCGTTTGTTCTTTCCTTTTTTTCTTCGCTCTTTTCTTACTTTTCTTTGTTCTTTCCTTTCTTTCCTTCGTTCTTTTCTTACTTTTCTTTGTTCTTTCCTTTCTTCCTTCGTTCTTTCCTTTCTTTCCTTCGTTCTTTCCGTACTTTCTTTTGTTTTTTCCTTCAATTTGTTCTTTCCTTTCTTCCTTCGTTCTTTCCTTTCTTTCCTTCGTTCTTTCCTTACTTTCCTTTGTTATTTCCTTTCTTTCCATCGTTCTTTCCTTACTTTCCTTTGTTCTTTCCATTCTTTCCTTCGTTCTTTCCGTACTTTCGTTTGTTTTTTCCTTTAATTTGTTCTTTCCTTTCTTTCCTTCGTTCTTTCCTTACTTTCCTTTCTTCTTTCCTTTCTTCCTTCGTTCTTTCCTTTCTTTCCTTCGTTCTTTCCTTACTTTCCTTTGTTCTTTCCTTTGTTTCCTTCGTTCTTTCCTTACTTTCCTTCGTTCTTTCCTTTCTTTTCTTCGGTCTTTCCTTACTTTCCTTTCGATTGACGTTCGCCGTTCTAACTTTATTCGTTTCTTCGTTCGTTTCTGTCTTTTTCCTACTTTTCTGTTCGTTTGTTAATTCTTCCCGTCAGTCCTCCGTCCGTCCGACCGACCGACCGAGCGACCTTCCTTCCTTTTTTTTTTCCTTCCTTCCTTCCTTCCTTCCTTCCTTCCTTCCTTCCTTCCTTCCTTCCTTCCTTCCTTCCTTCCCGCCGCGTTCATTCCTTTGTTCTTTCATTCTTTCCTGTTTATTTTTTCGTCAATAGAATTATCCAAATATCACAAGATTAATTTGACTCCCTCGCCAAAATCCGTTAGAGACATTGCCGTTCGGAATGATTCGTGCCGATGATAGCCATTTAATTGTAAACTTTAGATTGGTTTAACGTCATGTCAATCACGAAGGTTAGGTTTCTGGCCAGAGTTCCTCTCAATCCCGCAGAAACCAATCGGAAGCAAAGTGCGACTCTTAAAAAATAAACCAGAAAAAAGACGAAAAAAGATTTATAAGAAAATATAGCAATAAAAATAAAAACGCCATGAAAAACTCGCTATAAAATATCAGCCGAAAATAACATCAACGCGAAAATAAAGATGTTGATTTCTGCATGTTAATAGCCATCATGTAATAAAGTGAACAAGCTTCGCTAAAACGAAAATAAAAGGAAATTTGAAACTGTTGAAAAAAATGAAAAAAAAAAAAAAACACTAAAGAAAAATACATCAAATTTCTGTTACCAAAGTTTCTGAATCAGGAACAATGTCCTCTATCGTTTTTATACAATTAAAAAAAAGAAGGAAAATACATAAAAACTGAAGAGGAAAACGAAGTGGCAATAAGCAAAAAAAAAAAAAAAAAAAAATCCTCCACAAAAAAAAGTAATAGAAACAGAAAAAAACTATGAGAAAAAATGCGGTAAATTAGAATATTTGCTAAATTGAGTTTATTCCAATCATCCATTTTCTTCTGGCCGAGAAAAATGGCGGGAAAAACGACGTTAGATTTTGTCTTCGCTTAATGCTTGTCTTTATTGTTGGATATAAAGTAGGAAATATGGCACGGGTGATGCGGCATAATGACATAAAATTGAGTGGCGAAGATATCGTTTTCCTTTCGTTCAAATTCAACCATACCCGGACCTCGACGTCATCACACCATAGACTTCACTGAACAAATAGCCTCTCCAGTCACAAAGAGTAGAGTAAATAAAAAGCGAAAAAAAGAAAATTAGTAATAATAGGTAAAATCTGAGAATGACCGATAATAAAAAAGAATTTTTTCTTACTCTGTCCCCTAATTATCGTATTTAAAGTGACAGGAATTGGAAGAGAATAGACATTTCTTTAATTGCCAAATACGAAGGGGAAAAAATAAAAAGCCTAAAACTGAGGTTAGAATGAACGAGAAAGAGAATTAAAAAATAGGAAAGAAATGAGGCCAAGGAAAGAAAAATAGAAGATAAAAAAAGAAAGAAGCGGTATAAAGATGTGGCAGAAGAGGAAGAAGATTTTTTTCTTGAATGTCTGGTTAAGTGCATCGACGTGTGATGTTAAAAAAAAATAAACAAACATTTACAAATCCAACACGCTTATAATTATACGTATAAAACGCATATGTTAACATCACTATTTGTCATATCGAGGCACGCGCAAATAAATGTCCACTTCGAAGAGGCAAATGACTTCGGGGAGGCAAATGACTTACGATATCCTTGCTTTTCCACAACAACAAACTCATCTCTGTGGAACCGCTTCCCGGATAAATGTCATTTTAAAGTTCCAGAAAGCAGATAATTTGAAAGATGCAGATGACAATCTGTAAGATCCAGATGATAATCTGAAAGATCCAGATGATAATCTGAAGGATCTAAGCCAGAACCCTGTAGTGGATGCAGTAAAGCATCCTATCTAAATATTGGAACATAAACAGTCTAATGGTTCAACTCAGAATTCCCCATCGATTACCCAGATCGATATACACCTGAGGAAGTTGGAGAACACACCGGCCCAAACGTTTTGATAACAACCACGAAGATGAGAGCAATATTTCGAATGTAAATCGTGTAAATTATAATGCTCTATTGCAATATTTTGTGGTGTTGCCCTGTAGCAGGACGAAAGATTAAGGGAACTATCTTGCTATGATCTTGCTATGATTTGATGAACGTTTCCCATCATTCTGCCATGTGTTAAAAGTCCCTAGACATAGACATCGGAACGAGAACAATCGACCCGCGTATATTAAATGAAGAGTTCACTTCAAAATTCTAAGAAGCTACTCAGCTCGACAAGCAATTTATGAAAGTCGGGAGATCCAACGGTCTAAGCGTTGTGTTAATACCACCAAAGGTGAAGACAATAGCAACAAAAATGAAGACAATAGCAACAAAGGTGAAGACAATAGCAACAAAGCTGAAGACAATAGCAACAAAGTTGAAGACATCAGCAACAAAGGTGAAGACAATAGCAACAAAAATGAAGACAATAGCAACAAAGCTGAAGACAATAGCAACAAAGCTGAAGACAATAGCAACAAAGTTGAAGACAATAGCAACAAAGCTGAAGACAACAGCAACAAAGGTGAAGACAATAGCAACAAAGTTGAAGACAACAGCAACAAAGGTGAAGACAATAGCAACAAAAATGAAGACAATAGCAACAAAGCTGAAGACAATAGCAACAACAATGAAGACAATAGCAACAAAGCTGAAGACAATAGCAACAAAGCTGAAAACAATAGCAACAAAAATGAAGACAATAGCAACAAAGGTGAAGACAATAGCAACAAAGTTGAAGACAATAGCAACAAAGCTGAAGACAACAGCAACAAAGGTGAAGACAATAGCAATAAAATGGAGACAATAGCAACAAAGGTGAAGACAATAGCAACAGAAATGAAGACAACACAACAAAGGTGAAGACAATAGCAATAAAAGTGGAGACAATAGCAACAAACGTGAAGACAATAGCAACAAAAAAGAAGACACTAGCAATAAAGATGAAGACAATAGCCAGCATCAAAGAGCAAATCTATTCTAAAATTCAATCTGTTTCTTAAATATAATATTCAAATTTCTTAAATTGTCAGTTATTATTCATTTTTGTATTTATTTCATTTTAATTTCAATTTCTTCTTATCGCAAATCATTAACCGCTTTAGTGCGAGGCCTAATAAATTATGTGTTGATAAGAAATAAATCCGGCAGAATTTGAGCTCACATCTCTTAACCTTGGTGTTTGCCTTAGCACTGTTATTGAAATAACCTTTGGAAGTTACAATAAAAATAAATTAAAAATTAAAATGAAGAAAAGTGAGTTCAAAATTAATAATCTTTCAACGCCAAATAGTTTTGCTCGGTAAATGACGACAGAAGATTTCTATTTTAATTTACGCACGGGTTAGGGTTAATGTTGTGGAAAATGTCATCGACCATCCAAGTGTAAGTTCCGAACTAGTTAAATAGTTGAGTAGACAGGTCACTCTAGACTGGGTGGGAGTCGGCCTAGAGGTAGGACAGCTCTGAATTCAGAATGTAAAGAAAGCAATGGTAAACAACTTCATTAACCTTTCCAAAAATAATAAAGAAATGCAACCTGTGGAAAGACATGATTACTCACAAGCGTTAATTACATTTTGTCAACACAGGACATCGGGAAATTATTGAACAGGGATGAATAGGGACGAGAGGGCATCTATGTTCCAGCGGGAAATTCATGGTTGGGATAAAATAAGAAAATACGTAGATGAGAGCGGAAGAAGTGGAAAATGGACGAAACTGTCTGAACATGTATATTGATTCCAATAATTAAGGAAATGTAGTTTTGCTATATACTTACTTTTGTCTGAAATTGAGCCCTTTGAACTTCAGATATTTCAAAATTTATTGATCTACCAAACTCCGTCATCCCTCAGTATCTGTCTATATTACTGAGATGAGGTATTATGTATACTATTTACATTATTCGGACTATTGTCCTCATTTTGTCGCCATATTTATTACAACGTTTCGGCCTTTCAGTATCTGTCTATATTTCTGAGATGAGGTATTATATACACTATTTACATTATTCGGACTATTGTCCTCATCTTTGTCGCCATATTTATTACAACGTTTCGGCCGTTGTACGCTCTAGACTTCTTCAAGAACACATGGCACAGTGGATAAAGGCGTTAGTTAGATCCAGTGACAGAACCCAAAGAGTGTGAGTTCAATACCCGGTTAAGGCAGTGGAGAACTTGGAGAGGGGAATTAACAGGAGATAACTGACAACTGACATCCATTAAACATTCACGTGGAATTGGAATAGTCTACCCCAGTGAGCGAAATAAAGTGTTCAGTTCGCTATTCCAAACACCTGAAGAAGGCCGGAGCGTACAACGGTCCGAACGTTGTAATAAATATGGCGACAAAGATGAGGACAATAGTCCGAATAATGTAAATAATCCGAAATTCATGTTCGACCGTAAATATATGGAATCAATGTATTTATACACTGGTGAGGCAAAACATTATCGCCGGTGACCTGTATCATGAATGACAATTATTATGCTGTCAAAATGCACAGGACAGGTATATAATCAGGTACGGCGGCTTTGAGTATTTCATCCGAACGTATTGGAAGCTGTATCTATCAGCAAAAAGCAATATTGATTGACTTTGGCAGAGTCCAAATAATTAAGGCCAGAAAAGTAAGTTTAGAATTTCCAAAATGACAGGGGTTGGTGCGAAATGACATATATATATATATATATATATATATATATATATATATATATATATATATATATCTTGGGAAATTATATAGACTCCTGAAAAATTAATTTCGGTTGAGCTCTATGAGGAGGAATTGAGGGTTTGTAAACAGTGACTATTAAGGCAGAAAAATGAAAATCATCAAAACCAGTCACTAGGCATCGGTCGGCCATGATTTATCGATGCGAGAAATGAATGGAAGTACCAGCCAGTAGAAAGGTTATTTTAGCACACATTCTTTTATCGCTTTAAACGATATATTTGGGTTAAGGTTTTTACAAAATTCTTTTAAGAACAAGTATTTTGTTCAATGAGGGACTACAAAAGCTAAGGTCGTTGAGAAAGGTCCATTATTCATTCAGTTAGTACATTTTGCCACTTCTCTCCGTCTCATTCTGTTTGGTGCTGTCCTTACAACCACTGTCATTCCAGTTCACCTCTTAATATCATCAAACCAATACATGGGTGCTCGTCCACAGTGCTGCTCTGACCCACCCTCACTGAGACTAGCAATGTCCCTATGGAAGCCGCCTCGTCGCATAATATGCCAAAAGTAAGGGAGCTTAGTGTCATCTGCTCTGTCAATACGTACCTTGTTCTGATGGTATCTAGCGCCCACGTATTAATGAGTATCGATGTCTCTGGCGATCTTAGGACTCTTAGACGATATGCCTACATCTCTAAAGCATCAATCCGATGTCTTTCCCTCTTGGCTAGTGACCATGACTTGCACCCGTAGTTGGCGATATTGAAAGCAATGGCTCGTAGAAATTTCAACTTTGGGCTAATGTATATATTCCGACAATTTCACATGGTTCCCATTTTTGTCAGAGGACTTCTTGCTATTGCCAGTACAGCTGTCCTGGGTGTTGATAGTGGGGACCAGGTACGCAAACTATTCCACTTTCTCTATCCCCTTAGCACCGAGTAGGGAGTCTGTGAAATCTGCGCAGTCGCTGTCAATCACCATTGCGCTGCTTTTCTTAGTGCTTAACAGAAGACTTAACTGGACACGAGAATCACTTACAGTCTTTCTCGTGATTAAAAGTTCTAAGAGGTTGGACTAATTAAGATGGCTAAAAGATGGTAGAAAATAGTGAATAAAAATCGTAAACATGTCATTCAAAAATGTTTATCCATAAAATATATTTCACAAGTACAAAAACATACTTTAATCGTTATCAATATATATATATATATATATATATATATATATATATATATATATATATGTACTACAAACAAAAAGTTTAAGGTCACATTGCATTTCTTTAATGAAACCCTTAAAATCATATATTTTTCTATTTTTCTACGTATATATATATATATATATATATATATATATATATATGTATGTATGTATGTACAGGGTGTCCATAAAGTTCGTGTGAACTTTAAAAAATTTATAAGTTTATTTGTATTTGCGATAGAAATAATCTTTGAAAAAATGTTATAAAATTTAACGTACCGAGTTTTAAGTATAGCTAAAATAACTAATGAGATTTCAGGCATTACTGTAAATCAGTTGGCAAATGTTTTCCGTGAACTGCAAAATCGTATTACCCTTTGTATTGCTAATGATGGAGGACATGAGGAAACTTTAAATAAAACCTTAAAAAAATATAGATTTCTTCTTTCTAATCCTTTTTACAAATTATTTCTATCGCAAATACAAATAAAGGTATAATTTTTAAAAAAGTGCAAACGAACTTTATGGACACCCTGTATATATATATTTATATATATATATATATATGTGTGTGTGTGTGTGTGTGTGTGTGTGTGTGTGTGTGTGTGTAAGAAAAATAGAGCTTTTAATATCCTATATGTATGGGTTAAAATGCTCAATATCAGAGATAGGGTGTATGAAAACATACAAGTGGACATTGAAGTCAACACTCAGCGGCGACAGCCTGTTTCATGTTCAAACGCAATCTTCAGGCCTGATGATGACGTTTGATCGTCTTGACTTCGATGTCCACTTGTATGTACTCTCTCTCTCTCTCCCTATATATATATATATATATATATATATATATATATATATGCTGAAAAGTTAAATTTGGTGACTGGACATTTGGTCAGAATTTAGAAATTGGTTTTAAACCGAGAACTTTTCGACATTCCATTATATCTATCTATCTATCTATCTATCTATCTATTCATTGTATAAATGTTTGCATGTAAGAACGTACAATATATATACGTACAATATATATACATATATCTGTGTATGTATGGATGAAACGTATGCAAGTACATATAGAAAGATTTCTACATACATACATAGTAGGAAGTATGTGCATACAAGAAGGGCTTTATACTCATGTATTGCATATATGTGGGTATGTAAAAAGGAAAAGAGGCAAGCATAAGCCTCAAACAAGGTTGATATAAAAGTTCGCAATATACATATATATATATATATGTATATATATGTATATATATATATGTACATATATGAAGTATATCTATATGTTCGCGCACAAACACACACACACACAAACACGCATAAATGTTTGATTATGCTTGCTGAGAAACTAATAAAAGATCGATATTTGGTTGGCTGAAACAGATGATAGGTGATGTGTAAGTGATTTGATTGATTAATGGGTAAATAGATTGATAGATGTGTTCCAAGATGTTTGGACTGGAAGATAGGCACACGAATATAGCCATGTAAATAGACAGCGACCCAGTAAGCAAATGAAGATGGTTTTGGAGTTGGAAAAGAAATGAAGAAATGATAGTCTATTCTCAGAGATTGAACCGGGCGAATGAAGAGTGGATAGACAAATACTTAACGAGGTTGATTATAAACATTCTATCTATCTATCTATCTATCTATCTATCTATCTATCTATCTATGTTTATTTATCTCACTATTGATGTATCGTTACAGTAAAGAAGCCTTTTGTCTTCTGGAAGGATATCATCTAACTGAACTGATATTTTTTGGTGGGTGACTGAAAATTGCCGCTCTCTGTTTTTCCGGCCCTCTCCTGGCCTCTCTCTCTCTCTGTATGTATATATATATATATATATATATATATATATATATATATATATATATATATATATATATATATCAAGTATGTGGTGCAGTTCAATTTACATGACATGAATCATTCATACAAAAAGCAGATAGTGAAGTTAATTATATAAATGGCAAGAATCACTCCCGCAAACAATTTTTAATAAAATACATTAACCTCGAACCTGTACAAAAGAATTCTCATATTACTATATTTGTACAAACACGCACAATTTAAAATTAAAAAAAAAATTCAACCTCAGCGTTACGACCGCACGCTCCCATATTTCTCACAGTTAACAATAACACATTTCTAACAAAAATATTTCGGAGTACATCTTAACTTTCGTTGTCCTGTTATTACCTGGATGTAAAAAAGACATATCTATTTCCATACCTGAGGATGATTGTATGCACAATCGAAAGCTTGTAGTAAAAAAAGACCTTATACAACTGGAATTTATAAACAGGGATCATAACATTCATCTACAGGTTCGAGGTTAATGCATTTTATTAAAAATTGTTTGCGAGAGTGATTCTTGCCATTTATATCATTATCTTCACTATCTGCTTTTTGTATGAATGATTCAAGTAATATATATATATATATATATATATATATATATTTATCTTGGAACGTGGAACTTAGCTGCTTGACCTTCATACGGCGAATACGACGAGCTAGTCGAACATATATATATATATATATATATATATATATATATATATATATATATATATATATATATATATATATATCTGGCGGGGTCATATGCAATCTTTTAATAATAGTAACTATAAATATATGACTTCATTATCCAAATACTTTTGGAGTCTAAAAGAAAATAATAAAACACCTAAGGTTAAATGGAAATTAATTAGAAAGGCCCGGACATGTAACTCCCTATATGCCCCGTGTTACCTATGCCTTAACGAGAAACTTGAAATAATTAGATTTTTAAAAATAAGACTGATCTTTTAAATCAAAGATATGAACTAACAGTTAACAGTAAACATCGTTTTAAATTTAACTTAGTATAGAGATCATATACTTTCAATGATAACGATAAATTAAACTTAATAGACTATTACCTTTTTAGCATGATGGTCGCCAGATCAATATGAATGTGTACTGTGTACTTACAAAGTATTATACGTGTCTGTATTTGTATGTATATATTTGTATGTTATGTAGGGTTGTTTCTACTGTTGGATGTGTATATGTGTATATAGGGGTATATATATGTAAGGGTTTTTTTGTTTTTTTTATTATTATATGAAGGTATATGGTTGTGTATATTGGCATCTATCATATGTTAACCTGTTTATGTGTACGAGTAAGGGTGTAAATTCTGGTAAGTGTCTACCACTAAATGTGTAAGTATATGTTTGGGTATATAGAGATATATATGGTACTTGTGTGTGTGTAGATATGTGTATACATATGCATATGTATGTATATGTATGTGTGAGTGTGCATATGTGTGTGTATATGTAGTATGTATGTATATATGTGTATGTATATGTTTATATATGCATATATATGTATATCTGTGTATGTTTAAATGTGTAAATGTGTATGTATGTGTGTATGTATATGGGTGTACATATATATCTATGTATGGGTATTTATATGTATGCGCTCGACTGTTGGTGTACTGTATATCTGGATGTGTTGATATGGGTATTTATATATGATTAGATATTTGTGCATATATGGATGTATGTTTGTGTGTCGTTGTATGTGTATTTGTATGTATGCTTTAGTGTCTTGGAGTGTATCATAGATACAAACTAAAATCTACTTTTGTTGATAAGGAACCTTTAATTGCTTATAGACCGTTGTTCTTTTCTTAAATTATGATAAACTTTTAATATATTTTATCATAATATTGTTGGAATATTATTAGAATATAAGTTGGTCTATGTATACTTATTCCTTTCCCTTTTTTGTGTATGTGTCTACATGTTTATGTATATATGTATATGTGTTTGTATATGTATGTGTGTATGTGTATATATGTATATATGTATGTATGTATGTACGTATATATATATGTATGTATGTGTATATGTATATATGTATGTGTGTATGTATATATGTATGTGTATGTATATGTGTATGTATGTGTGTGGGTATATGTGTATATATATGTATGTATGTGTATATATATATGTGTAGTTGCGTATGTATGTGTGTATATATATGTACAAGATGATGTGTATATGCATTTTTATAATTATATCGTTTTAATTTACGTTTGATTGATTTTTCATGTATATACATGTATTTGTAAATGTCTGTGTATATATTTAGTTTATATGCATATATGTATGCGTGCGTATGTATGTACATCTAGATATGTATGTGTATGTATGTATGTATTTGTATATAGTTGCATCTTTATGTATATATTTCTTTACTTGCTTTATTTACTTTTCTGCGTTGACGTATGGGTCGATATATTTATATGTGCTTATCTATATGTATGTTTATGTGCGTATGTCTGTATATGCGTACCTATTATGCGTATATATGTATATGCGGATGCATGTGTTGATTTGTTTGCGTATGTGTGAATGTACAATTATATATGGAGGTGGTTATTTACTTTTGTCTGTAATGTGTCGAAAACTATATGATTTAAAAATATATATATATTTATTTGTTTAAATTTTATCTATATATATTTGACCGGATTAGTTATTTTTCAAGTTAAAATTCGTTTAATAACATATTAAGCCACGAATATATTCACTTTTAGCTATGACATCTGACCGTCTAGATCATAATGAATGTAGATGTATGTGCCTGTGTGTATTGATGTCTATGTGTAAGGAAAGTGCATTTGCGTACGTGTGGTGTAGATATTTTGTATGTGTGTGTATATATCTAAATACGTCTGAGCGCTTAACCTGCGTATGTTCGAATGATTTCGCGTGAGAGGCGACTAACATGTTGAAATGAAACTAAAGTGTATACATTTCTGTCTGGGGTTCTGAACATCCCTTTCAACATAATTTCAATGAAAATACAAATTAAATAGCATATATATCTTTTATTTTTATTTTTATATTTTTATATTTTTTCTCCTCGGTAATTCTACAATTTAAAACTTAATAGAGATTTGATTTAGATTTCTAAATAGGTAATTTTTAATTTTTTACTTTTAATTTTAATTTCAAATTTTATAAATCTTTTAATATCTATGATAACCTTGCTTAGTTGTCAAATTTTTCGAATCATCCTATACTTGTATTTTGATTGGTCATTCTAGCTTATGTAACAGCGTTTACTCCTAGCTAAGGATCGTTAATTAATTTGAAACTTTTAAAACCATTTATTCTATATTCTATATCATAACTTGACAAGACACCAGAAGTGTTGAAACAAAATGGCTATTTTTGTCGTGATTTTATAACATATTTATGCTGTAATATTCAAATAAATAATTATATATATATATATATATATATATATATATATATATATATATATATATATATAGAGAGAGAGAGAGAGAGAGAGAGAGAGATAGAGAGAGAGAGAGACATTATATAGGCTCCTGAAAAATTAATTTCGGTTGAACTCTCTGGGGAGGAAGTGAGGGTTTGTAAACAGTGACTATTAAGGCTGATATAGCGAGACTCTTCGGCAAAAGCGAATTGACTCCTGTCGGTCACTGTGAGTTTATCTAAAAATAAATACGCTAAAATTCACCTTCATCCCTGCCGACGGCTTAGTGGTAGAATCTCCGACGTCAATTCAGTCGGGTTTCGATCCTAGCTAGAGGTAACCGGACGTCTAGCCACACCGTAGAGCTGTGAAACAGCGAAACAGTCTGTCTGTGGATGACATTATATATATATTGGGTTGGCAAATGGCCGAGGAGAAAGACAACACTGAATTCAAAAGCTGAGGAGGGCCGTTTGGGGATCTTGTGTCCCGCAGTGCACCAGCTCTCTGTATTCGGTCCTTTAAAAAGCGTGGTTGGTTCTGCAAAAAGCATTCACCACTATAATCAAATCGTATGTGCTGGTGTTTGGGCTGTCGATTCCTAGGAACTTAGCTGCTTGACCCTCATACGTCGAATATATATATATATATATATATATATATATATATATATGTATATATATATATATATATATATATATATATACACATCCCAAGATATATATATATATATATATATATTTATACACATCCCAAGATATATATATATATATATGTGTGTGTGTGTGTGTGTGTGTGTGTGTGTGTGTGTGTGTGTGTGTGTGCAGGTATGCAGAAAAATAGGAAAGAACACTGAGGAAGCGTGACCAGACACCTTAATTCAACTTAATTTAAAAAATTATATTAGGGGTCTCGGCTCTCGCTTTTGAAACATGAGAACTCTTTTTAAAAAAATATTATAATATATATATATATATATCTATATATATATATGTATATATATATATATATATATATATATATATATATATATATATATATATATCTTGGGACGTGGAACTTACCTGCTTGACCCTCATACGTCGAATACGACGAGAGAGTCTAACATATATATATATATATATATATATATATATATATATATAATTAATATAAAATTTTGTCTCTTAGCTGATTGTTGTTTCTTTCAGCATCCCCGACAGGATGTGTGTGTGTGTGCTTGTGTATTTCCTGCCCCCACTTGTTATTTTGATCTGACTAAATGCCCAAGAATTAATGAACCCTAAAAACTTTCAGTATCATATATATATATATATATATATATATATATATATATATATATATATATATATATGTTTGTGGTGTATGTGTGACTGTGTGTGTTTTTGTGCGTGTGTGCTCGTCTGTGTATGTGTGACTGTTTGTGTGTGAGATACATTTTGCGTGTGTGTACAAATAGATAATTCGATGCATTGATCGTAAAACCAGGAAAATAAGACATTTCGGTTAATAGCGGATGAACTTGCCGATGAATCAATAGATTAATAAAGACATAAGAAATCATGCAGCCAAATAATTTGACGCTGAACGAAACCGATCAATAGACATCCAGATAAAAGGAGAACTGCCCGATACTAAGGCAAGATATACGAGCAAAAAACAACACAATCAGTTTACAAATGCCTTCATTCAAACCGCATACGACTATGACCCCGTCTTCCGCCTTTGTTATCTAAAGCGATATATATGTTTTGACATAATCAAAAGGCTTTTCTGAATAATATATATGGAATCATTGTTAGACAGCATTAAGAGAAACTTTGAGATGGCGTGATTTTAACTACACAGGCAGATTCAAAAAATAATGGATCCTATTTATTTTCTCGAAGACCATAACAGATGCAGGGAGCATAATACAACTTTTAGAACACTTTTTTGTTTAAAAATTAATATTCTTAATAGAATCGCCACAATTGCACCTATATCACCATTTAAACACATTACCCGCCCACTGTGTTCACATCCACTGTTTGGTCTCCTTAAACGTTCAGCACTACTAAAACATATAACCAGATCTTTTACTATGTTCACACCCTCCATTTGCTCTCCAAAAATATTCAGCACGTGTCAATAAATAATAATGAAGGAATTCAATGATATATGTCCCTTTCGCACAGATTTTTATGTCAGATGCTATTTTACAAAACTGCCGCTGCATTGCTATCTGCAACACGGTTAATATATATATATTAACTCACGAGAACGATGTTGGAAGGTCCAGTTTCTACAGCCATACAATTGATGTTGCCCTGACGTTGTGGCCATAATAATAAAATAGAAAGAATTGCTTTCGGAGTAAACCTCACACATTTAGAAACCCTAATTGGAAATCGATTATTGAAAGAGCTATCTGGATGACGACAGAATCGTACAATACAGCAAAATACTCCAAATATATCTTAGAAACTGTTGGCAGTTTGGAATATCCTGATTCACTCCTCTTAACTCAGGAGAACGATGTACATAGTGACATCAATCACCTGAACTCATTTCTATCCCGTTTCTCATACATTTCCCGATGTCTGTCTCTCCTTTTCACTCTTTCTATTTGTTCTATGTTTTTTTTTAAATTCTCTTTTCCCCCTCTCTATCTCTTTACTTCATCTCTCACCAATGTCTTGTCCTTTCTCCATCTCTGTTTTTTCACTTTTACTCCTCCTCTTTTCTCCTTTTCTTTCATCCTCTCTTTCTCTATCATCTTCTTCTCATTTTTCTCCCAACAACTCATCCTTACGAGAATAAGAAAGAAAAAATTATTAAAATCAACCATAGAAGTAATATTCCCATTCAGCAGGGAAGAGACTTATTTTTCGTATGCGCTATGGATTTTGTAAATCAAACCTTACTTTGGAACAAATGAACTTGTTCATTAGGAAAATTAAAAATTCGAACTGGTTTTAAATGTTTTCCATCGACATATGATTCTTAATATGTTTGTTGTATTTTGAATATCAATAAAAATCTCTTAGAATATGCAATCTTTTAAAAATCTCTTAGAATATGCAATCTTTTAAAAATCTCTTAGAATATGCAATCTTTTAATTCCCTAAGGTCGGCAAATCTATTATCATGTTCGAAATACTTAAGGAAACTCTTTTTTGATTTGCATCCGATTGATATTGCAATAAAGAAAAACTTCTGGTTACTTGAACCCAAAAACATCCTGCGTGTCACTTGCAACCCTCTTGATTTGAATATTGAATTGATTTTATCGCTTTAAACCTTATTTTTAATGGACACTCAAGATGACGCTTCGTTTATATATTAAACAGCATAGATATTTATTTTCGCCTACCGGCCTGAATATTCAATAAATTTTATTAAATGAAAATATGCGCTCTTCGGCAGGATTCGAACCTGCGTTCCTCAGGGTAGAGAGAACTGCTGTTAGGAAGGGCTAGAAAGACTGAATATCAAGTTGATTACAACGTTTCGGCCGTTGCACGCTTCGACCTTCTTCAGGTGGTTGGAATGTTGAACTGAACCTTTTGTTTCGCTCACTGGAGTAGACTGTTCTAGTTCCTCAAAAACACATGGCACATTGTATAAAGGCGTTGGATAGATCCAGTGACAGTACCCAAAGTGTGTGAGTTCAATACCCGGTTAAGGCAGTGGAGAACTTGGAGAGGGGAATTAACAGGAGATAACTGATAATTGAATCCATTAAACATGGCACGGTCTACTCCAGTGAGCGAAACAAAGGGTTCAGTTCGCCATTCCAACCACCTGAAGAAGGCCGGAGCGTACAACGGCCGAAACGTTGTAATAAACTTGATCATTTATTTATCATCTACAGTTTAACAGAGATGATAGGAGGTGAAATCGTAGTAGTAGTAAAAGTGTAGGCGTTATTCAACTAGCCAAGGTTTTCTCTTTTTTAGAAGATTTTCATCTTTTTTTGTTGAAAGGGTGTTTTCAACAACTTCCTCTTGGTACATTTTCGGATTTTAGTTTAAAATTTTGTATTTGGTTCTAGTCAGGCGTCTCGTCTTCAGTCACTTTCCCACCACCGTAAGGTTGCCTCCCTGTGCCTGTTCTATAAATATTTTTTAAGCATTTCACCCCAAGCAAGTCGGAAGTGACATTAGCACGCAAGGGGTTACAGAGAGTAAGAAAAAAGATAGGTGTTTGAAGAAAGGATAAAGAGAAGGACGAGGAGGAAGATCAAGGCATCAGAAGATGTTCATTAACTTTATATTTGAATATATGAAGATTATAGCTATCAGATAAGCAAATAAGAGGAAGGGAGTTACTCTGTTGGGAGGTGCGAGAGAAGAAGCTTTTGGAGTAGTAGAAGAGGGGGTTACATTTAACTGTTTTTATGAATTTTATGAATTTAATCGCAGTTTTAGATTGGCAACAAGGTCTCATCAATTTAGAGTTGAATTGCCTAGATGCAACCGTAAATTCTATGCTAACAGTTTCTTCTATCACACTTCTCGTTTCCGGCTCCTTAAATGCAGTATCATCTCCTTATCTACTGTCTTCTTCTACTGTTTAGCTCCTTAATAAAAGTTCTCTTTTTTCTTATTCTTTCATTGCCTTACTTGGGGTGCTTACAAAATACTTTAGTGTGACTTGAGAAAATAAGTTTAAAAAAAAGGAATATTCCAAAATGGAGAAGATTTAAAATATAATTGCAAAGTGCAAATATTAAAGGCAAAAAGTTAAATGTCCCATTTAGAATAAAAGGAGAAATTAAATAAAGTTATGAATAAATATTAAATATCTGTTCAATGTTTCCGTTATCTCCATCTACGGTATATTACTCACTAACAGCAGATAATCTCCAAGAGGTCGCATTAGTTTGCTGAAGTGACCCACGGATTCCTGCCGTTACATCAGTCTGAAGCCTTTGATAGCATGGCAAGGGTCCGAAGAATGCTTTCCTTTCATTTGGAAATGTCATGATAGTGTTCTTAAATATCCATTTAACACACACACACACACACACACACACACACACACACAGACACACACACACACACACACACACACACACACACACACACACACATATATATATATATGTTCTGGGTTACCGTACTTTCACTTGGCTCCGACAAAACGCTCGCTAGGTGGCGTTGTTTAAGTTCTATAAAAAAGGGCAAATATCTTCTCTCCTCTTCCACTCGCTTCCGTTTTCTTCCTCTTTCCGCAAGTTGTACCAGAACGTAGATGAAGGCGTCCCAGCCTGGGAACCTTCCTTTCCCCGGTCGACTGACGACAGAACTCTCTCTCTCTCTCTCACACACACACACACACAAAGACACAAACACACAGACACTCCCAGTTCTTAAGTACGTAAGATTTAAATGTCTTTTTTACTTTTTAACTGTGTACGCATTCATGTAATTTCTATGTTTTCTTAAATCATGCATTAATTGTTTGTTTTGTTTAAATATTTTTACCCGGATTCAAAGGAGTCCGCCAAATATTATTTGCCGGAAACATGTACCAGGAGACATTGAATTTTTACGTAAAAAAAAAACGTTCACACCATTCAACAAAAGTGATGATTCCCACAACAACATATATATATATATATATATATATATATATATATATATATATATATATATATATATATATATATATATATATATTTTGAACGATAAAAATTATTTAAAAAATTTATTAAAAAAATTAAAATCTTCAGACACACTGGGTTGTAGATTAATATTCTTTCGTTTTTATTATTATTATTTCATTTAAATTCCTCGACTAGTTTCGGCCAACATGGCCATCATCAGGAGAAAAAAATATTTCTGCTTGCTGGTAGCAGTGAACTACAGAAATTAATATTTTGATGGAGAAAATGAACTTTTGTCTGTAGTTTTCATTTGTTTTTTTATCTTTTTAACATGAATTTTTTAACATTCCTTTTGTTGGTCAAACAGTCTCTTTTAAGTTGTTATTTGAGATAAGAGCTGGATGGATTCATGCTTTTCTGAATTCCCTTGGTCAGTTTGGCAGTTTTATTGGTACCTGGAAAGGGGATGTGTCTCTGTTAAGTGTGTGTGTGTGTTATTTAGTTTTTAGGGAGTGAGTGAGTATGATATGTGCAAGCGTGTATATTCGTGTGGGTGTGTGCATAAGTGTGAGGCCTCAACGCCTCCGTAAGCATGTCTGTTTTGAGTGGGTGAGAAATGTGGGTAGGTTTTGATTTGTAGGGTTATGTATTACTACTATCTATATTGTTAAATTTATGGTTTAGCCCGGCTGGATAGTGTGTTTTTAAACGTCGTATCCACTTAAATATATATATATATATATATATATATATATATATATATATATATATATATATATATGTATGTATATATGTATATATATATAAAGAAATATACTTTTAGGTGTGCTATATTTATGGATAAAGTACTCAATATCAGAGATAGAGCATGTGTGTGCGTATATATATATATATATATATATATATATATATATATATATATATATATATAGATATATATATATATATATATATATATATATACGAGGTCTGATAAAAAGTAACCGGACTGGTGCTTTTAAAAGAAAACTAAAACACATATGAATTCTGCATTTAATCCTCCTTCGAACTCGTCGCCTTGCGAAGCCACAGCTGCCTCGTCGCATTCTCGTAGATTTCCTCGATATCTTAAAATCTTTTTCATTTTTGGAAAGATGAAAAAGTTGCAAGTGGAATAATGGTGGTAATTGATCCGGGGAATGATGTACTTGGCCAAAATCTACTGCATAAGTTGCGCTGAATTGATATATGCGTTGTCATGGTGAAGTTGCCCCTCACCAGACACATACAATATTGCCCTTGACGAACAGCATCCCACAAATGTCGCAATACGTCATGGCGGCACGCTTTGTTTACTGTTTGACCATGTGGAGCATGCTCATAATGAATAATATGCTTGTAGGAGAAAAAATAACTCTCAACAATGTCTTCACATTGCTTCAATCCATTCGTACATTCTTCGTTCTTGGAGAGGTTGGATGACGAATTGGGGTTTATGACTATGATCCCAAAACCAAGGGCCCGTCTTCAGTGGATCAATCTTCTCTGCCATGATCATTTCTTTGTTGTCTGGTGAGAAAAGTACAGTGTACACACTTTCCTTCCAAGCACTGCTGTAAACAACGGAGGTTAGCGGGAACTTCATAACTTAGTGTGCATACGTGACAGAATTCAAGGCCAATCTGTACCAAGCGGCTTCACTCTGTTTACATTAGTACCGTTACCGTAGTGACAGTCTCTATAATTTTTGATCAAACCATATATATATATATTATATATATATATATATATATATATATATATATATATATATATATATATATGTAAAATTTGTAACTTAGCTCATTGGTGTTACCTTCAGCATCCCGACTCTAGAGTTTCGGAGATACCATATATATATATATATATATATATATATATATATATATATATATATATATATATATATATATATATATATATGTTATAATTATTTTTTAAAAATCACGACTCAGAAATTACTGTTTCAAAAGTTCTACTTCTGTATCGAGCACTGTTTTTTAAAACATAAATACTAAACAATTTTGTATCATTATTGTAACTGTTCTTTCCTATTACATTAATACACACATACACACACACACACATGTGTGTGTGTGTGTATCTGCGTGTGTGTAGGCAGACTTACACGTTTACAAAAACTGTATATAAGATGGCTCTTCATATAAGAAAGCTTTTAAAATTAGTAGGAAACATGTTAAAATATACCATAGAAGCTCATTCTAAATATTGAAAGTGCCTTTTGTCGACCTGATTTGGGAGCAGAATTTTAAAGGAAAAGTGCATCTTATATCTAATAATAATAATCAGAAGATGCCCCAGAAGATGCCTTGGGGTTACCTAACATCATTTGGAGTGTGCATGTGACAGCTCTGCTTGAAACAGCTCATGTTCTGAGGAAACTGTTGTATCATTAAACTTCGGAGAGGATATAAAATGAAATAATAATAATAATAATAATAATAATAATAATAATAATAATAATAATAAATTTAAGAAGAAAAAAATTTCAATCTGTTAACGTGAACTTATCACTCCATTCTACGCTTTGTTTGGGTTAAGCTTTCTGACCTGTTCTCCACAAATTACTGAAGAGAACAATTTTTTAGCAGGGTGTCTGCATTTACGATTTAAAGCATTGAAATACTTCACCCCAGTGGACGTTAAATTTGTGTATTTCAAGTAAATACCAATTGTCTTCGGGCATCCTACTGTGGTCAGTAAATCAGTCTCATTGCTATTTGTTTCTTTGGTCTAAGCCAAGCTAAATACCTTTGGCATTCGTTGTAACTAAAATAATTGTGCATTTCTTCTTAGAGTCAAGTGTTGAAGATCGAGCATGGGTAATAGCTAGGATTAAGAATGCTTTTTTTTAACATATGATTATTACTGCAAAAAAAATGTATGAGAAAAAAAAAGAAACTTGTTTGGCATCTCGTATAGTAAACGGATGATTTCCCGAGTTTGATGAAAACAATTTCCTATCATTTTAAATTGAATGATGTAAAATTTGTTTTAATGTAAATGAATATATTAGAAACTTTTCTTGGATTGTATGGAAAGAAAAAAGAGAAAGACGGAGAAGACATTGAATAGAAACAGGAAGGTGAGAGAGAATAATTCTGTTCAGTGTGAATGAGAGAGAAGATAACAAAGAAATAAATAGAGGGGGGGAGAGAGAGAGAGAAAGAGAGAGAGAGAGTAAAAACATAGTTGTATAAAGCGAATTACTAAGCGATCCTTAGATGTGACACAAAGCCGAAAGTATGGAAGACTTAGTGAGGATAGAACTCACTACTCGGTCATATATATATATATATATATATATATATATATATATATATATATATATATATATATATATATATACACACACAGAAGGGGCGATGCATAAATTGTCGTCTAAATTACGCAAAAATGAAAATAACACTGACATCTCATTTTGACAGATACATTTACCAAAATTACACAAATATATCTTGAAATACTAAACAGTAGATAAATTTAATAAAATCGTCATTGGCTGCAACCAAGGACTCTAGACGACTTCAGAAACTCCTGCATCTCTTCTGGCAGGTCTCCTTGTTTGAGTTGATGAATGCTGCCATAATCCTTGCTTTCATTTTATTTTTGGTGTTACAAGGAGTTTTGTTGGTCTCTCGCCCTCCGCACAAAATAATCAAGGGGGTTGCAGTCTGGGGAGTTAAGTGGCCAGATGTAACGAGGGTTGTGATCGCAGAAATTGTTTCACTGTTATGACTGAGTTCTCCTGCTTTTGTGGCATGGTCCTGTTGTCAGACATAGGATCTTCCAGTAGTCATCCTCTTGACCCAGGGCAGCACTACCTCCTCAAGGAACTTGATGTAAGCCTCCGTGAGACCCTGGGAACGTGAATGGCGTCATAACGTCGCCATTACTAGTGATCGCTCCAACCACCTTCGTAATAACCATTAGACTCATCCAATTCTTCCGAATCCTCTGATACCAAAACACTCTGAAGTGTTCGTACTGAAGCATCCAGCGTGAATGTCAAGTGCGACAGCATGTCCTTTCCAAATTTCTGGTGGAGTGAATTGTGTCATTGTGTTTTTTTTCTCACAGACGATTCCCAACTAAACCTGATATACTGTGCACTCGACCAAATAATAAAAAAACCAAAAACATGCGCATGCGCGAAATAAAAAATATAAAATGGTGACAATTTACCCATCGCACCCTATATATATATATATATATATATATATATATATATATATATATAGTGAAAGAGAGAGAGAGAGAGAGAAAGAGAGAGAGAAAAAAGAGAGAGAAGATCGATGAGGAGGGAGTGACCCAAAATGAGAAAATGAGAAACGAGAAGTAAAAGTGTGTGTAGGAAGAGAAAGGGAGCAAAACAGAGAGGAAATAAATAATAGTCGGGGTGGAGGAAGGAAGAAAGAGCGGAAAGCAAAATGAGCAATGTCGAGGAGGGAAAAGATTAAAAAAAAAAGAAACAGAAGGGGAATACGGGACAAAATGAGAGAAAGTGAGAGAGAGGGAATGAGAGAGAGAGAGAGAGAGAGGGAGGAGGAGATTAAGACTGAGAAGAGGGGAGAGAGAGGCGGAGGAGAGAATATTCACATAAGCATGCCTGGTGAATGAGACGAAATAGATGATGAGAGAAAGGGTGTTAATGAATATAGATAGATAAATAGATAGATATAGATAAAGAGAGAGGGGGGAGAGAGAGAAAGTCAAAGGGAGGGTGAGAAAAGTATAATTTTTGAAAAGAAAGCATCGGAATATGGAGGAAAAGAGACTAAAACAAAATACCAGAAAAGCCTGAAGACAAATAATAGAAAGGCAAAAGGAAGATGACGAATGTTATTGTAACTGCTTATTTCGCGTATGTTTCTAAATTCTCGAGGCCGGGTGGGGCCGACAAGCTTTTAATCAAGGCAAAGTGTTGCCTTGTCTAATATTTCACCGCGAGGAAGGAACGTGGAAGCGTCTCCAACATCGCTCAGCGCCACTCTCAGTGGAAAAGTGTATCGAACCGCCACATTTCCTGAGCAGGCTTACGG
Organism: Acanthosepion esculentum; assembly: GCA_964036315.1. NCBI lineage: Eukaryota > Metazoa > Mollusca > Cephalopoda > Sepiida > Sepiidae > Acanthosepion > Acanthosepion esculentum. The sequence goes on from OZ038477.1 coordinate 6,051,147, forward strand.
GCGAAACTGGATGCACGCCAAGCCAGGTCTGTTTCACGTCACACAGATGGGATGAAGTTCGCTTCCTCCGATAATAGTGATGTTGAGTTAAAGAAAATTGACAGAGCGAAGATAGCCAAGCCGCCCTGAGTGACAAGACACCATATAAATAATAATGATAATAATAATAATAATAATAATAATAATGATAATGATAATGATGATGAAAAGATATTAATATTTTGCACACTTTCTAAACAATGTGCCTACTTCAAGAACGATTGTTCACAAAGTGAAGTATGAAGGTGAGTAAACGAAAGAACACATAATATGATCGGCTTCAGATAAATTAAATAATATTTATATGGATAACCTAAACGAATGTTATATAAATAAACAGGAAGTTGTCCATGAGAATGAGACAAAAAATATATTGAACTGTAAGTCAAATAAATTGTTGAATCAAGTTCAGCATATTAGATCTAATCATGGTGAACAAGAAGAAAATTGTACCGTATTTACATTAGTCGGACTATTGACCTCATCTTTGTCGCCATATTTGTCACAACGTTTCGGCCGTTGTACGCTCCGGCCTTCTTCAGGTGGTTGGAATTTCGAACCGAACCCTTTATTTCGATCACTGGGGTAGACTGTTCTAGTTCCACGAGCCATGTTTGATGGATGTCAGTTATCAGTTATCTCCTGCTAATTTTCCCTCTGAAAGTTCTCCACTGCCTGAACCGGGTATTGAACTCACACTCTTTGGGTCTTTGGGAAAATTAGCAGGAGATAACTGATAACTGACATCCATCAAACATGGCTCGTGGAACTAGAACAGTCTACCCCAGTGATCGAAATAAAGGGTTCGGTTCGAAATTCCAACCACCTGAAGAAGGCCGGAGCGTACAACGGCCGAAACGTTGTGACAAATATGGCGACAAAGATGAGGACAATAGTCCGACTAATGTAAATACTGTACATAATACCTCATCTCAGAAATATAGACAGACCAAGAAGAAAATTATTTAGTGAGTACTGCCGTTGCAGCAGATTTCTTCTTTTATATAGTATATTCTTTAACGACCTGACCGACCATAACTGTTCACAACTTCCTTCCTATCTTATGTTCTTCAAAGTAATTTATTGCTAATTATTATTCCTCTTATTTATTCTTTTGTCATCCGTTCACTTAAATTTGTTAAGTAGTTCACTCGCTGTTTGATCCTTCCTCCCTTGCCTTCAGGGAGCCTTATTTCATTCTCCAAGCCCTCCTTCCTCATTATGCCATCCAGAAAGTTCAACCGTTTCTTTCACTCATTTCTTTATACTGCAAATTCTCGTTTTAAAATTCCCACGTGACTTACATTTTTTGTTAACGGTTTTATCAGCATTCATTGCCAGAACTATATCTCTGTCGACCCAAATTTCTACTTACGGAGTAAAATTTAAATGAAAAGCTGAAAAATATACACAAATTGCAACAGTTGTGATGCCTAGTTGTGTCTATAATTTTATCTTGAATTTTTATTAGCATCAAAATCAATGACAAAAACAATTTTTGTATTTTTCATTTTAATTTACAAACATTAGTAGTCTGTGCAGATCGGAAAGGAAAAATAGTTATCGTCGACTTGCATCCCTTATGTCACAAGGGCTCGATTTTTTTCCTTTCGATAGTTTCAGCTATTAAAGCTTTAAAGCTGGCAAGTGATCAGCTCTTACAATTTAAACTTATTATTTATATCCCGCCGATCATTTGGTTGTATAAATGTTATTACTTTTACGTAAATTATTAGTATAATTCATATTATCTTAAATCTGTTAAAATTGTTAGATCTTTCCTTCTTCCAGGTGAATCGTTTTGAAAAAACAACCATCACGAGTTCAAATTTCGGCGAGGTATTAATCTTCATTTTTGATCCACACTGTTTACAGCGATGCAACTAAAATTCAAATGAAAAAAAATATTAAACGAAATTATTAATAAAAGTTCGTGACAATAGTGTCCCTCGTTACTGGTGTACACGGAGCAATCATGTAGAGCCTTGCAAAACTTTGGAGACCTAGAAATCTATGGAAGAATTAAAATCATCCCGACAAGAGCCTAGCAAAATAGCGAGATTAAGATAAAGAAAACTGGATCCATGAAAAAAAAATACTCCAATTTTAGACACCGTCGCTAACGGTGTCATATCTAAGGAAATTAAGGATATGTTGATTCTACAATAATTCCAAATAGCATCATTGTTTCGGTTGCGACGTAGATTCATTGGTCATCATGCAAGAGACTGGGGCTATACTGTTCAATCTGAAGCTGAGCTAGAGAATAGGAAAAAAAATAAAATTTCCAAACTTTGGACTTTTTTTAAGCATTTGACCCCAAGCAAGGTGGTAGTGCCATTAGCACGCAAGGGGTCACAGAGAGTGAGAGCAAGAGTAAAGAAGAGTATTTGAGGAAAGGATATAGAGAAGGACGGGAATAAGGATGAAGGCATCAGAAGATGTTGATTGACATTACATTTGAATATTTAAAGTTTATAGCTATCAAGGAAGCAAGTAAGAGGAAGGGAGTTCCACTGTCGGGAAGCGTGAGATAAGAAGCTGTTGGAGTAGAAGAGGCGGTTACATTTAACTGTTTCGACAGTAAAATGGTGGAACTGAGATGCCAACCTAGTTGAACGATTAAATTCATGCAGTTTGGGTACCAGCGAAAGTAACTCGTCAGAACAGTTGGCATGAAAATATTTGTAGAAAAGACAGAGGGAAGCCACAGCACGTCGGTGAGAAAGTGACTGTAGTCGAGATGCCAGATGAGGACCCCATCACATTGCATATCCGTCTCTGGATTATGTCGAGGACATCAAGATGAACAGCAGGGGCACCAGATCATATATGACAGCAGTATTCAATGCATGGACGAATGGTAAGTTTGAAGGATGGACTCCGGCGAGAAAAATCTTCTGGCACGACATAGAGAACCGACTTTTCTCAAGCGGGTCGCTCGATTTAAATTTAAGACCAGATCTAGTGATTCTAAAAAAGAAACAAGAAAATCTGCGGATATTTTTGTTGAAGAAGACCACAGGATGAAAGTGAAAAAATATATAGCAGCATAAATATCTGCTAATTTGTGAAGATTACAAACGTCTTCGCAAATATGGGAGTGCTTGAAAAAATTGTTCAGTGCCAATACGC
>OZ038477.1:6059320-6086820 GCA_964036315.1 Acanthosepion esculentum
TTGTTCATCTGTATGTTTATTCATTAACATGAACTGATACGTTGGTCGAATCCAACTGTCAAGAGGAGGAAGCTTTTAAGAAAAACATTATGGAACGCGACAAAAACAAGCAAACAATAACGAAGGTTAATGAAATTAAGGAATAAGAAGAAAGAAGAAAAACTGTCAGGGAGAAATTAAAATTGAAAACAATTAAAATCAGAAAAAAATCCTTTAAACTTGTGAATATATAAGATGTTCCCTAGGTAAACAACAAAAACAAAGCAACAAAATCAAAAACGAAAACAAAATAAAAAGGTCAAAGACTGGTTTACTAAATGAATTGAAAAAATACAAAAAATTGTTTTAATGAAAGATCAGGATTTAAACTCTCATTTAATTCCAAGTATGACGTCAATCCTCTTTTTTTGTGCATTCACAAAAAAAGGAAAGAAACAGAAACTCGAACTTTATCTCATTGTGACACCACTGCCAGCAGATTGTTGTTGAGGTGGCAGAGACAGGGGAAATTGAATTCATGCCTTTTATATGTTGTTTTACAAATATATATTACTGATTGTCTATGGTAATTTTCTTTTAATGAGTTGCTGCCAACCGCGCCAGTTGATGTTCGTCGCGCTTAAACAGCTGGCCAAACAAATCAAGTCAGTAGTTAGAAAAGGGGAGAGAGAGAGAGAGAGAGAGAGAGAGAGAGAGAGAGAGAGAGAGAGAGAGAGAGAGAGAGAGAGAGAATAAAGTGATAGAGAGAGGGGAAGAGAGAGAAAGAGAGAGAAAGAGAAGTGGAGAAGTGAAGAAGGAGAGAGTGAGAGGGAGAGAGAGAAAGAGAAAAAGAAAGTGATAGAGAGAAAAGAGAGTGAGAGAGAGAGAGAGACGCCTTCTCGGATCTGAATAAGTACAGTAATTTGGGCCCCATTTTGACGATTCTCGATTTATTCTACCTGAAAGCCATAAAAAAGTTACCTTATGACACCATTTTTATAACAAGTCAAGAAGATTTGTAAATAGAATCAATTTATGAATACAATATCTTTAGAATAGCGTTTCAAATATTTGATCAACATTGTATGGATAAACGGAGGATTAAATGCGAACACTTCGTTAATTTTGTCATACGAATTTATTTTTACAATTATTTGATCTGGATTTGTTCTTAAATTATTTAAAAATGTGACATAGTTTCGAGGAAAAATGTCATCATCAGGACTGTTTATTAATTTATTTATTTTTGTATATGCATTACAGGATATTTACATTATTTGGACTGTTATCCTAATCTTCCTTGCCATATTCACAACATTTCGGCCGTTATACGCTCCGGCCTTCTTCAGAATTATACGAACCTAACCCTTTATTTCATCCACCGGGGTAGATTGTTTCCACGTGCCATACCTCTTCCGGATGTTTCAGTTATTTCCCTTTAACTCAACTCTCCAAATTTTTCGGTTCGAAATTCCAATTACCTGTAGAAGGCCGGAGCGTACAGCGACCGAAACGTGGTGAATACGGCAATGAAGATGAGGATAACAGTCCGAATAATGTTAATAATGTAAATAATCAGAGATATAGACAAGTATTACAGAGAAGATATATTTAGGCATAATTGAAAGTTCTAAATATATCTTCTGTGTACCGTGTTACTTCAGGAAGTAGGTAATCATGGTTCTCCACAACTTCTTATCTAGTGTAGCTCTTAGTAACGTGTATCTATTTTCCCAGTAAGCAGGTCAGGTAGGTCTCCCTTTTACCTTTGATATGTATTGTCAGTGTCAAAATCTCCAAGCCTTGCTTTCTCACCCGTCTCCCTTTCTTATTCTGAGTATGCGTCATTTTTATTTTTATTTTCCTGACGACTTGTTCATTTTTGCGCGCTTGGTCCATAGTATTCTCAGCATCTTTCTGCAGCACTACATTTCTGAGACATCTAATCTTCTCTTCATCTGTGAGGTATGCTTGAGTATTTGAACGTCATATCAACCTCAATCTGTTATGTAATGCCGACAAGATTTTTTTCCTGTTAATATATTTTTTCAAAAATGTATTGCTGGTAATAATTTTTCGAAAAAAAGTATTGCTGGTATTAAAACCTATTTTCATACTTTCATAGTGTTTTGACTGCTTTTGGGGAGTAACTATTTGCACATCGCTGGGACCCTAACAGGTGCTACCACCCCGGGTCAGGGTGGAATTGGCAACACCAGCAATTAAGAGGTGGTTCCACGCTCCTCAAAACTTTCTGATCAAAGACTTTGCTGTAGGATGTAGTTTATCGTCTTACCCAGGAAATTCGGCATCTCAGAAAACATGCTAAAGGTGATCATCTCTCATGAAGTAATGTAAGCTAATATGATATGATGTCAGAATCCTTTGAAGTCATGAACGGCACCAAGCAAGGGTGTGTCCTTTTTTCCTTTTTCTTCTCGGTGGTGCATTCACAGACAGAGAGCGGCGTCAAGTTTCAGTTTCGAAAAACTGGCGGACTTTTTAATCATCAGCGCTTCAAACCCAAGACCCACCTTCGTACACAAATTCTACGTGATTTGCTGTTTGCTGCTACCGATGCTCTTGTGGCGACATCCTTTTGATGAAGCCCAACATCTACTAAATCGTTTCGTTGCTGCATGTAAAGCCTTTGGTCTTACATTTAGCATAAAGTAAACTGAAGTAGTGCATCAACCTTGTCCTACTCTCTGTAATATTGGAGGAATCGAGACTTTCCTCATGCAGTTTCAGTTGCGGTGGATTGGTCATGTCTTGAGAATGTCTGATGACAGGACACCCAAGATCCTAATGTACAGCCAGTTATATCAAGGCTACAGGAATGTAAGCTTAGATAAAAAGACAACCTGAAGAGCAACTTGTCAGCTGTTAATATACCTCATAACACTCTTGAGCGCTTAGCCTTGGAGCGGGTAGAGTGGAGATCAACGTTTTTTTCGTGGAGTCAGCAGTTTTCAATCTGCTAGTCTGATCGTCTTCAAGAAGCGAGAGCAAGATCTAAACGGTCAGCCAATCTAACAGTGACTTCATCCCACAATACTCTTGTTGCATATGCGGCCTCCATTGCAAATCATTAGCGGGTCTTAAGTGCCACAAGATTATCGCACAAAATTCATAACTGAAGCAATTGGTTAAGTTGTCAGAACCACATACGTCAAAACCGACGGGAGTGTCCATTATATATATATATATATATATATATATATATATATAAACTTGCTATCACGAACAGTCAGTTAAAAAGCAGTGCTTCATTTGAAGCAGTTAACGTAATAGTGGGAAAAGAAATAAGAAGAAAGTGTAAGCGCTACTGCCAGTTTCACGCTCATGCGATAATGATTGTACCTGATCATTCTTCTTCTTCTTTATATACTGTGTCCCCTAAGGACGTAGGCGATCATAACTCTCCACAATTTCCTGTCCTTTGTAGCTCTTAATAAATTTTGAATTTTGTTATTTCTCGTAAACTTTGTTCTACCATCAAGGTCAATTAGTAGTTTATGCCTTGTTTTACGCTGTCTCTCCTTCCTCCCATCTGTCCTGTGAGTATTAGATTTTCCAAACCCTTTTTCCTCATTATGTGCTCTAGAAATCTCAACCCTATGTTAAATACAAGTTTTTTTTGTTTGCATTTTCTCTAAAACTATGTTGTTACTCACATGTTCAGTTCATGGTATCCTCAGCATCCTTCTGTAGAACCACATTTCTGTTGCTTCAAGACTCTTCTTCATCTGTGAGGAGATTGTTCAGCATTCACTGCCATATAGGAGGACAGATATTACGTAAAAGTTCAGTACTCTTTTCTTTGTTTCTAAAGATCTTTTGTGTTTCTCAATACTCTGCTTAGTTTTTGAAAGGCATCTTTGGTCATCTCAATGTGTCCTCGGATTTCATTGTCGAACTTTTTGTCCGCTATTAAAACACTTCACAGATATTTAATTGTTTGTACTTGTTTGATTTTGGTATCTCTGACTTGTAATTTGCGTTTTGGGTTTATCCTTTCGCTAACTACAATGCATTCTGTCTTCTTGCAGTTGATGTTTAGTCCTTGCTTATCGCTTTCTTTCACTACCTTCTGTAGGAGTTTCTGCAGTTTTCTTCCCGTGTCTGCTATCAACACTATGGCATCTGCATATCTTATGTTGTTAAGGTGATAGTTGCCGATAATAAATCCTGGTAGGACTCCTAATTCTCTCACTATATAAATTGAATAAGTCCAGTGAGAAGTCGCCTGCTTATCTTACATCCATTTTTATTTTTGTATATCTACTGAGGCTCATTTGCTATCCGTAATCAGGCGGTTTGCTGCGGTCAAAGAAAACTGGCATTAGCGATTTTTTCTTCCTCTGCCGTGTCCTTTCAGTACCTGGGTGATCATGGCTCGCTAAAATTTTCTATCCTATGTAACCCTAGCAGTTTTTCTCTATTTGCAAAGGCCCCTACCACGTTACGTCATTCCTTCACACAAGCTACACACTACCTTCCGCTATTTATTAGACCTTCAATATGTCCTGGGAAATCGTGAATGGGATTTTGAAAATTTATATTGAAATTTTATATTAAATAAATACACTAACAAATTTGAATAATTTCTATAATTTCAAACTTTGTACCAAAGAAGATCGCGAAGTTTTAGGATTTCATAAGTCTTCTGTTACCAGTATAACTGTTGTAGAGTTACTTTCCGCAGTGGAAACTGTATTTGGACTAAATTCGGTCCTAAATAGGTTCAACGTACAAAAACGTTAGGAACTTGTTATAATAAGTATTACGCAGAGTAATCTAGTTGTGGTAGCTAACTACTTTCGTATTCGACTCCCAGTCGACCCTCACTGACTCCTACTTATATGAGGTGGGAGAGTCTATTATCTATAGACTAGGTGTGTTTCACCATAACAATAACGGATTCAAAGGGGAAGACATTTTGTCACCAATCCGGAGTTACCATTGTTTCTTCATGATAATAATTGTGAAAAGGCAATTTTTTATTAGTATATTTAGTTATTAATAATATCCGACGTTGTTCAGAGCAGGGCCCTTCCCTTTGGTCCGCAACAATGCGTAATTGTTTCTTTCTATAAGAGATTCGCATGCATAGTAATATGGCATTAATGAAATTGTCACAATTAAATTTGATTCAATATGTTAAACATATTAGTCATCGTTTACTTCAAATATGATATGTTATAATAATACATTCTTACGTCCGCTTTTGTAGAATAGTGGACGCTGGTTCAAACGTTCTTGGAAAGCACATTTTATTTTATTAAGTCTCCCGAATGAGTAGACCGGTAGACGTAATTCACATAGTTTAAAGAACAGGAGGTCCATTTAAACATGGGTATCCATAAAATAACGTTTGGAGTAGTAGAAAATAATGTTGGTTGGAAAACTCAATTACATATATATATATATATATATAAAATATATTCTATAATAGAGAAGAGGTTATAGTAGTTCCAACGAGAGAAAAGTGTGTATATTAAAAAGAAGAGAGAAACCGCAAACGTTTTTGGTTGTAATGTGGATTTAAAAAAAAATAATATTATGCTTTATTTTTCATAATTTTGCTACACGTGTGTCCGGTCTCGCAACCGTCACGTGGAAATCTCCACCCTTGGCCTGATGACGGTCGAGAGACCGGAAACGCGTGTAGTAAAATATGGAAAATAAAGCACAACATTTTAATAAAATCCACATTCCAACCAAAAACGTTTGCGGTTTCTCTCTTCTTTTTAATAAATATATATATATATATATATATATATATATATATATATATATATATATATATATATATATAGGTGTGTGTGTTCACAATAATTGTACGAAAGTACACAAGCCTTAACACGAAATGTTTCCGTTCTGCGCAAGGAAATTTAAGTGTTGAAGTAAGGAACATCATCGGATTTCGAATCGGATTTTTAACAACCAACAGCGCGTTAATCTTTTTTCATTCGTCTTAATTCTTTCTGGTTTTGACAAGACCCGCTTCCTACTTCGTGATTTTGGAAGCCGTCCAGATAATTAGGATTCCTTTACAGATATTTTCTCGCCTCAAGTGTTTGGGGAATTTACGAAATTGAATATAAAAACTGCTGATCAAGAGGAAAAAAAAACAACCCTGGAATGAATGCAGGGACAGATAGATAGATAGATAGAGATAGAGAGAGAGAGAGAGAGAGAGAGAGAGGTGAGAAACAGAAACATAGACACTGATACAGAGAGAGAGAGAGAGAGGGAGAGAGAGAGAGAGAGAGAGAGAGTTATGAAATAAATAAAGAAAAACTTTCAATTATATTTATGTAAAATTCCAACCGAACTGGTTTTCACTTGCTCAAAAATATAGGGTATGAATGAAGAAAATATAAGGGTTGAATGAAGAAAAATATAAGAGTTGAATGAAGAAAAAAATATGGGGTATGAATGAAGAAAAATATAAGAGTTGAATGAAGAAAAAAATATGGGGTATGAATGAAGAAAAATATAAGAGTTGAATGAAGAAAAAAATATGCGGTATGAATGAAGAAAAATATAAGAGTTGAATGAAGAAAAAAATATGGGGTATGAATGAAGAAAAATATAAGAGTTGAATGAAGAAAAAAATATGGGGTATGAATGAAGAAAAATATAAGAGTTGAATGAAGAAAAAATATGGGGTATGAATGAAGAAAAAACTATTTACACAGAGCAAAGATCGATCTATGGTAAGAAGATTTCTCAAAATGTCTGTGGTGAATATAAGTATAAGGATAATAAATACGAGAACAATCAAATTGTAGACATCAATGTCTGTTTCCCATTCTTCAGAGAGTAGTGGGGAGGTGCTACTTGTGAATTGATCCCAAGTATCAAGACAACGGCTAATTTTCATTTGCTTCAAAGGCTGAGAGTTTCTGTGATGAAATTTTAACTTCGGGTAACTTCATGAATCACTTTTCGATACCGATTTTTTGAAATTCCTAGATTTAAATATATCAAAGCTTTTAATTTTTTCTCCTTCCAGCAATGGCAGCTGAATTAAGAGAAGTTCTATTTAATTTGAAATCATTTAAATCAAGTAAAAGCATCGCTTTGATGTTGAGGGCTTCATATTACTTGAGTGTCTCCGTGAGGGCAAAGTAATTAAATTGAGAAGAGCCTGGCCCATCTATTGGGAGATGTATCCATCTTTTGAAAAGATACACACAGCAGACAAAACCCACTATTCAGATTTGTATCGTATGAGATAAATGGGGATTAGCAGCCTATATGAAGTTTCTGTTTTATTTTTTGAACAGAGTTTGTGCAACTGACGAATGAAGAAGAAAAAATAAAACAGGGAGATCAGTTAATAAACTTTTAAAAGATATTATACAGCGATCTTAAAATTGGACAGAGCATTTTGTTAACAGACTATTTTCCCAAGTTATTGTATCGAAATTTGATTCTATCTACACCGTTGTGAAAATTAGTTGAAAGAAAACGAATAATTCCATTATTATTTACTTTTTATCCTATTTTTCCAATGTAGCATGATTAAGTCCACATGTTAGTATTTCTTATGTCCATTCCACGAAGTCGTTCCTTGCAGATTGGCCACAGGTTCTCGATTGGATTTAAATCAGCAGAAAGATTACCGCATTATCAGTACATTTCTTTCTCAGTGAATTCTGTTCTGTCATATGATCAGACTGGCATCTTTTAAATAAAAAGATCTGGTAGTCATGTGTCATCAGAACTTGTTGATAGATTAAACAGGATAAAACATACAATCAATTTTACCTACGAAACAGAAAAATAGACTTTAGCCTGTCTCGATAATGTTAATAGGATATTTAACTGAAGGTTTATCGAAAACAAAAAACAAAAAGTAAAATAAAATAAAAATAATAATCACCTCATATATTTTACTCCTACCACAACAATAAAATCAATTCCGAAGTGATCATAGGATTTTCTTTGAATATCTGGCCTCGCATTCTTACCCGAAGAAGAGAAATACATCGAAAATACATGCAATCTCCTTAGATATCCGAATTATTTCCTGCACAATGCCAAACGCAAAATCTACGAAATCCACAGCAGAAAAACAAAAAAACTACAAATATTCACAAATAATAATAATAATCCCGACAACCCTTACAAAATCAAACACAATCCTAGCGACCATCTTCATAACAGCTAGCAAATACTTGTCCAACCTTGATATAAAATTCATCAGCGTAAACTCTAAAACAATAAGAGATATAGTCAAACAAGATAGAAACAACAGAAGAATAGAGGCGTGAATATACAATATAGACTGTAAAAAATATGGATATATGTTGTGGGGCAGATCCTTTTATACAATATGGACTCGTCCAAAGTATAGTTATACTGACAGAGAGAATACCTGCAGGTTGAGATACGTTGAGTCAGGGTGAAAGATACGTAGACAGTACACAGGGTGTTCACAGAGAGTTATACGAGAGTCCAGAGAGAGAGAGAGAGAGAGAGAGAGAGAGAGAGAGAGAGAGAGAGAGATAGAGATAGAGAGAGCTTCACATACAGAGACTTGTACATATACTTTCTACTAACCCGCATTCCTGGACTACTAATCTTCATTTCAAGTCTGTATTCTTACGTTTAATACACTTATTTTTCTATCTCAATTACTGGCGTTGTTTATTTATTTGTGCAGGATTCCATTCCCGGAATCCACAACACTATACATCAGTGAAACATCCACAAACCTCAAAACTATTATATGAACACCGTAGAGATATTCTGCATAAGAACAATCTGAACGCACTGGTGGTTAACCGTTATACATATGACCACATTCCCGATTTAAAAAGGAGAAAACAAAATTCACTGAGAAGGAAATGCATTTAAAGGGGGCTAATCTCGCAGTTGTCAACAGTAAACCTAAAAACAAGGCGATGCCTCATTTTCCTGATCTTCGCAAAGAAATTATAACCCCATACGGTATATGTGTTGCTGGAAAGAAGCACAGGGACCTACTTGGAGTCGCGGTTGATTTAAAATCTACAGACACCAACGGCTCTAATATATATATATATTTGAAAATATTTTTGAAGGCACAAAATCTAATTACAAAAAGTGTGTAGCTTAATATCGCAAGACATGTTAAAAGCGAAGCAACCGGTTTAACTCCCGCTCTTCAGGCTTCAACGGGAGATTTAACTTAAATTAAAAACAACAAAAAATGTGTAATGAGGAGGAGAAGGGGGAAAGGGTGAACACAAGGAGCAAGAGACAAATGACAGCGAGCCCCAACAAACACTCACGCTGTTTACACAGGGAAGGCTAGCGGGACCCGATATAAAATGCCTCCAGCACCTTGAGATGAAATAACGAGTGTGACCGGGACAGAACAATGAACCAGTCAGCACTGAAATTAGCTGCACACTCTCTGTTATTTAAGTGGTGCTCACATATGGCGGAACCATAGGTATTTAGGACACGTCCATTCAAAGATAAGGTCTGATTCCTGATCTTAGTGGAAATATGCTGTTTAATTCTCATGTCCATATATATATATATATATATATATGTGTGTGTGTGTGTGTGTGTGTGTGTGTCTGTGTCTGTGTATGTATGTGTCTGTATATGCATGTATACATATGTGTATATGTGTGCATATGTATATATGTATTTCCATGTGTACATATCTAAGCAAAACCTCATCTTAATGCCATGCATGATATCAGACAAAAAGCGCACCACAAACTAGAAAAAAACCCACTAATGTATATTATATCAGGTATATATAAATAGTGGTATGTATGAATATGTGTGTACAGCTATGCATAAAAAGGTTTCTGTGATATGTATATGCGCGTGTGCGTATGTATGTATGCACAGGTATATATCGATGGGAATCAATTGATTTGTTTGTAGGTATTGAAGATTGAGGGCTACCTTTTTTGTTTGATATTCTTTTATTAATAATAATTTTGCTCTGTTTTTGACATAGAACTCTCCCTGGATCTATATCCTCCTGGAAATTCCATACCGATTACCATATTGTATCATTACTAAAAAAAAAAATCCCTGATTTAATTTAAATTCTCAGCATAGCAAACGGCTCTAATGCAGATATAAATAAAACAAACAAGCAAACAGGCTGACAGACACTCTTCATGTCTGTAAATTAGGAGGTGATAAGCTCGAGTAATTAATTTGATTTATGATACGCATTGAGTCTCAGAGAGATCTCAACGCATTTTCTTCCCACTCAGTCATTCTTTCATTTTAAAAAGAAAAATAAGCCAAATAGAGCAGACGCTTCTCCGGCGAAACGCGTCTTTAATAAAGTTTTTCACTTTGTTTCATCATATTCACTTTTGCTTCGGATATTATTATACATCCTACAAGCAACACACACACACACACACGCGCACACACGCGCACACACACACACGCACACACACACACACACACACATATATATACATATATATATATATATATGTACATATATATGTAATAGGCGTCTCGGTAACAATTTTTCCTCCCACCTCCATAAAACACCGCCGATAAACACAACCATATATAAACCCAAAATTTAAAAATTAATCAGTTTGTCTGACGATCGCAAATAGCGTGAAACCCAGGGTCACAAACTCACATCAATCCAACTAAATATGTTAGCTCTGTCACTGATATTGAGCGCTTTCTCATAAGTACCACGCATATATAATATTTCAATAATATATATATGAAAAATTGCATATATATATATATATATATTTATATTTATATACATACACATTTCACACACACGCACACATATATATATATATATATATATGTTTGTGTTTGTGTGTGCATGTATCTCTGTAAGTGTGTGCACGTGTGTTATATCATGCGTACACATATATAAAATAAAATAATACATACACATACAATACATTGTAGATAATACAAACTATGTATTTGTATCTCAAGTAAAAGAGCAAGAGAAATAGACAAATGGTTGCCTTTTTTGTGTAGAGCAAAATACTTATTCAATAAATAGTTCTTATTGCTAATTCAATTCGTTAATTTCGCCGTAGCAAACCTCAAGGCACTACAGATTCTTCTTATACAATTTCTAGAATCAATGTTGTTGTCGTATAGCATAACCAATGCTTTGTTAAGTTTTATATTAAAATCTGTAAAAGTCTAATTCTCTGGCGAAGTATAGGTCAGTCACTCATTTCACAGAGCAAAATTAATGAAATACCTAACGTTTATAACTCAATACATTTTGTCGAGAAACTACATAAATTAATGAATGCTTTTGATTATAATATATAGATTTCACCAAAACGTTTATATAATTGCAGCTGTTACAGAATGCTTTGGTAGAACGATAGTCGATTTTTGGTGAAAGACGCGATCGAGTTAATTTTAGACGCGGTACGAAACATTCATGACATATCTTCTACAATGTTTTACCATTTTGTTGGCAGGTTTTACTTTATTTCGTCTTGCAAGATGTCTGCCAACAGCCTATTGTCAAGGTATGTATTTAGTTTACGTGTAGAATTTTGGTTGTTTGCTGAAACTTGTCTACTGAATCGAAATCACGAATCCCTTCAATAAAAATCGACGTAAAATTTCCGAAACACTCCACGGCCGAGTATTTATGTTACCTGTACTTCTTTTCTGTTTTTATTGCAAAACAAGTATTTTCGAAAAATGCCATTGAAAAGTGTTTTACTTTTAAAACATTTTTAAACGGGCACTTCCAAAAGCATATTTCTTTGTTTTATATATATTTAAAAAAAATCATGCCTTAAATAGATTTACATATAAAGTCCCAGTAATGTCACATATATACATAATTAGTTTATAATAAGTTTGGACATCGGTCAGCTAGTTTTTGTTTTTCAGAAACGGTCGAAACCTGTTGCTATTAGACGTAAATCTCAAAGACATTAGAGTCATAATTTGCTATCAAGTAATGTTAACATTCTCTCAAAGTGAACCTGCACAATATTTCCTCTTGATATTGGTTGTTTGAGGTTTTATGGCATATCAACCACTATGGGTTATTTAATGCCAGATCCAGTATTTACTAAATATATCAAAAACGTATAGCTGGCAACATCATTGTTTCAAAAACGTATAGCTGGCAACATCATTGTTTCAATGTGCTGGAAAAGACCTGGAAGTTCAATATTTTCCCATAGCTGGGAACCCAACAGGTGCTACCACCCCGGGTTTGGGTGGACCTGGGAACACCAGCAATTAAGAGGTGGTTCCACGCTTCCTCAAAACCTCCTGGCCTTGCTGTTGGATGCAGTTTAACGTCGTACCCAGGACGTATATCCTCTTGAAGACTAGAATTTCCGAAGTAATTGGCGAAAGACAAGTTAATGATTGAAATTGAGTGACATTTCTCCAAAACAAGAACAAATACGGAAATAAAAAACAATTATATCTTGAGAGGATTCTTCCAGTATATACAAAATCACTTGGCATCTTTTATGAAACAATCACATTAAAAATGCCACATTTATTTCAAATGTAAATATATGAATTGAATTTCTGTTTAGTCTAATTTTTTGTGAAATTATTGTCAGGTAAAAGACCATTTCTTAATTATATTTCATTTAAAAACATGAAAGCTTTTTGCAAATTAACCAAAAAGTATTAGTTTACTAAACAACAATATAGTTTGTGCACACACGGCTTCTACTTTTATCTGCCCTGTCCTTTTACGACGTGGGCGATTATGGCTCTCTACATCTTCTTGACCTTTCTGGCTCTTAGAAATGTTTGGCTGCAAACTATTCTCCAAACTCCCTTTTCTGCCAACTACATACATATACTCGTTAGGTCGGCTACTCGTTGCTTCCCATCCGTCCAACTTGCTCTCTTATGCCATGTGAATGACAACATTTCTAAGCCGTCTTTCCTCATTATATGACTCAGAAATGTCTTTTTCTGATTCTAAGTATGTGTTTTTGTTTCCATAAAAACTTCCTAATGGCCTACATGATCCGTTCATGGTATTCTTAGCAGTCTTCTGTAGAACCAGATTTTTGTTGCCTATCCTATTCATCTGACAAGAAATTATCCAGTATTCACTGTCAGCACTTTTCTTCTTTTGCTTCTAACGAAATTTTCCTATTTGCTCAGATTTTAGAAGGCATCTTTCGCTATTTCAGTACGCCTTCGGATTTCAGTGACACATTATCTGGCATCCGTTAAAACATTTCCAAGATAATCAAATTACTACATTTCCTTGATTTTGATGTCCCCAAATTGTAGCTTGCATCTTGCGCTGTAACTTTTGTTGACAAGAATATATTTTGTCTTAATACAATTGATAGTTCTGTCTTGTCATTTCAAATGTGATTTGTAATGAAGGGTGCTGAGAATTCCATGGGCTGAACATGCGAGTAACGTGACAATTTTAAAGAAAATGGTAATAAAAAGGGAGTTATATTTAGAAAGTGACCGTTCAAATTTCTAGGATGCTTAATGAGGAAAGACGGCTGGGAGAAACAGACACCCATTGGCATATTAAAGTCAGGAGAGGCAGAGTAATGATGCAAGTAAGCTACCTAACAAGCTTGTGCTAATGGATGGCAAAACAGCGACTGGGATGTGTACTGAAAAGACACACGTTACTAAAAGTTGCAAAGGAGGGAAGTTGTGGAGAGCTATAATCTCCCATTTCCTGAAAGGACATGGTACATAGAAGAAAGGAGATGTACCTCTAAAGTGTTTTTATCCATGCTTAATAGTCAAAACAAATTTGTGATTAAAGTTCATTTGTCAATGGATAGTAATAATAAAACATTTGCAAATTTATTTACATTACTCGGACTGTTGTCCTCATCTTCACTGCCATATTCACAACGTTTCAGCCGTTGTACGCTCCGGCCTCCTTCAGGTGATTGGAATGTCTACCCCGGTCGACGAAATAAAGAGTTCGGTTCGAAATTCCAATCACCTGGAGAAGGCCGGAGCGCACAACGACCGAAACGTTGTGAATATATGGCAATAAAGATGAGGATAACAGTACGAATAATGTAAATAGTCATCATACCTCATCTCATACATATAGACAGAGCTGTAAATTCAATGTTTTAATTCTAAATTTAATCCATAGATTTATTTCCACAAAAGATTGGTTTAGAAAATAAACCAAGTGTGTTTTTTTTTTATTCGTGGCATAACGGATTGTGTAGCTTACGCGAGACATTGAACAATAACAATAGAAACTGTTATTGATCATGATGATGATGATGATGGTATAGAAACTGTTATTGATGATGATGATGATGATGATGATATAGAAACTGTTATTGATGATGATGATGATGATGATGATATAGAATCTGTTATTGATGATGATGATGATGATGATATAGAAACTGTTATTGATGATGATGATGATGATATAGAAACTGTTATTGATGATGATGATGATATAGAAACTATTATTGATGATGATGATGATGATGATGATATAGAAACTGTTATTGATGATGATGATATAGAAACTGTTATTGATGATGATGATGATGACGATGATATAGAAACTGTTATTGATCATGATGATGATGATGATGATATAGAAACTGTTATTGATGATGATGATGATAATGATGATGATGCTATAGAAACTGTTATTGACCATGATGATGATGTTATAGAAACTGTTATTGATGATGATGATGATGATGATGATGATGATGATGATGATGATATAGAAACTGTTATTGATGATGATGATGATGATGATGATGATGGATGATCATGATACGAACCCCTTTTATTTTGATGAGGTTTTATTTTTTCGATGAATCTTATCTTCTTGCAAATCGTCAGACTTTGTGCAATTCTTTAAGCAAAGGAGTTTAGCAGACATTTCAACCGGCGCGATATTTCATTACTTATTTTTATTCTCATTAAAAATTACTTTTCTCTTTTCACCTTTTTTCTGTTTGACCTTCCTTTGTTCCTTTCTTTCCTTTTTCTTTTCTTTTCTTTCTTTCTTTCTTTCTTCCTTTCTTTCTTTTGATTTTCTCGAATTACTTTTTGACGTTTTGGAAACATTTTCACGTGATCACTTGAAGGCTCTCATTGAAAACAAATAAACAGGGTCGAACGCGAGCAAACTCAAGCACACACAGACATACACACACATATACACACATACACACACGTATACACACATACACACATACACACACACATACACACACATATACACACACATACAGACTCATATACATAAAACATGTCTATTTCTTTTGCGCTTTCATAAACAACCACATACAACTACACTTAAACATACAATAATGCACACATGGCATTGGATTAATGAGTCTGTGGGGATTAAGTGCATTGACAATAAGATTCGGTTTAAAATTAATTTTTTGTCATTAAAAAAAGTTTTCTTTTTCTCATTAGGCTATTGATATATTAATGTACTGATACGTTCTTCTCTCAAGCAGATACAAAGTCGTTCTGCACTCCTGTCGAAGACAGCGTTAAAACTATGCCAACGCATACCATTTTCAGCAGCGTGAAATTTATTCCAGTTGAATTCGTGTCGCAAAAGACTAAGACCGAAGAACCCATCTTAAGTGAAAAGCAATGAAATGAGAAGTCAAAATAAAAGAATTTACATCTGATTTTAAAGAATGATTATAACAACAGGCATCTAAAGTGTGAGTGTATTGCAACATAAGCCGCAAGGCCTTTGACCATAATGGGAATTTTGTGTAGCTTATTTTGAAATGGATAAAACAAATAAGAAAAAAACAAAAAAAAAACAGGTAAAATAAATAAATAAAAAATAAATAAATTGCCTGGTAGTCAAAAATTAGTTAAATTTACAATTTTATTATTTTCAAATATGTATGTAATTAGAATAAATAAATTTGGGCATGATAAATTCCTGTATAACTGTAGCCTTTAAGATCGAAAGAATCCATGTTGTTTAGGTCAGAAAACAAAGTCCACTTGAATAAATTACTTCACAGTCGCACTGAAAGGGAAACATGAGTTTAATGTTTGTTTTCATGGAATATTATTGTACAGATTACGTAATATTACTGAGTTTTCAACTCTAGACTTTGTCAATTAATATCGGTGAGTTTAATTTTCAGACCAGTCAGGTTAATTTGTAAACTAAAAAAAAGAAAAAAGAAAGAAAAAGTCATAAGGGTATATAGCATGCGTAATAAACGTGATCTGGTGAGACTTTCATTTGCTACATAAAATAAAACAGAAAAGTGAAGGAATTGATTTGTTTTTTAATTTTCCTTCGGCTGATTTTATTTTAAACGCGAAGTCGCCATTCTCAGGGTTGGGGAGGTACCGGTCACTTACTGGCTTGCCCCACCTACATCCTATCCAACCGCAGCTCAGTGTTTGGAAATGGAGACATATTCTGTTAAAGTCAGCTTTCAACATTTTACTAATTGACCAAAATGACTCGAGTAAGCAAGATTTAACACAAGGCTCCAAATGTAAATAGTAAGAATCGCTTTTCCACAATGCTCTCTCGACGTATTTTATTTTGTTTTTATTTACTTACTTATTCCTGTATTATTTTGTAAGTATAATTTTAATTTTCAGAACAGTTAGTTTGATTTGTAAACTAAAAAAAAATCATAGCACATAGAGTGTATAAAATCTGGTTTTTACTTTTCAGTAAACACTGCGAGTAAGTAACAACTCCATAATCGCATATTGTTTTAATAAGGGACAATAGAACTTTAATTAAGTTAAAAATTAATTTAAAAAAAAAAGCCCATTCCCTCACCTTAATGGTAAGTATTTCAGTCGAAATGCCGGCGATTAAACCGACTACCCAACCAAGTTCTTCCGAGTGAGGCGACTTGTTAGCAAGCCAGTAGGACGAAGACACAAGAACTAACAAAGGGCGGAGAAACTCAGAAACAACGGTCAGCAAACTAGAGTTTGTGTCTCCACAAACCACCGTAGAGAAGGCAAAGGGAAACCACTCCACTATCAATCCCAAGACATATCATGGCTAACCACACAGACAATATGAAACCTAACGGCGTGAAGGGGGTTAAATCTATGGGAATTAAGTCCTCACCCGGTAAGGACAGACATACGCAACAGGTGGCACCTGACCGTCATCCGGCGACTGCTAGCATAAACGGCGTAAAGGGGATAAAATTCCTCGTAACCTATCCCTCGGCCGGAAAGGAGCTACATGAGCGACAGGTATCAGTGGACCGTTATCTTGCGACTGCTCACATCAAACAAAAACTAACTCTCAGGACATGGAACGTTCGGAGATTGAACAACTGCAGCTAGTTAGCTAATGTGAAACAAGTGATGAGCAGGCTTAAAATCAACATCCTAGGTGTACGTGAAACCAGATGGCCAAACAATGGAGATTTTTTCAGCGATAAGCACAGGATTATTTACGCAGGCACAGAGAAAAACAACAGAGGAGTAGGTTTAATTCTAGATAAAACATTTAAGAAATGCGGTCTGGGATACTAACAACTATTCGAAAGAATTCTTGTAGTCAAGCTGAAATAAAAGCCTTTCAACATAGCTATCATAATAATGTACTCACCGACAGCGCAAAGTAAGGAAGAGGAAATCGAATCTTTATACTCCATGATAGACAGTACCAAGGCTCTTTGCAAATCATAAGAAGTCATCATTATCAAGAGAGACCTAAACACCAAATTAGGCAGAGAGAGGGTAAGGAGATATAGCAGAAAAAATCGGACTAGGAACCTGCAACGAATGTGGAGAAAAATGGATCCAATGGTGCACAGCCAATGACCAACACATAGTTCCAAGAAGATCCGAGAGGATTATGGATGGAGGAGCCCGGGAGAAGAAACTGAAAACCAAATTGACTACATAACTATCAACAAAAGATTCAGGAATGCAATGGTTCACTGCAAAACCTACCCAAGCGCCAACTGCGGAAGCGATCATCGCCCTGTTATATGGAAACTAAGAGTTAAACTGCGGAAATTGAAGAAGCCTAACGTAGAACCCAAATTACAATACAACAAACTCCCGAGTGACCCGTACATGAAAGAAAAATATATGGATGATGTGAAAAGAAGATACGAAGGACACAATGGAAAGTCGAAATGGGACTCGAAATGAGACGCACTAAGAGACGTTTTAGTGACATCAGCAAACGATATCATCCCAAAAGATGAAGAAGAAAAAAAGAATGAATGTCTGATGAGATTCTCGACATGATGCGCCAAGATAAGGAACGGAATCCAGAAAATTACACAATGAAATTAGGACCAAATGCAGGCAAGTTAAAGAAGAGTGGCTAAACAAAAAATGTGCAGAAGTACAGAAATTGAGTGCCACCAATAAAAGAGATATGCATAAAAAAATAAGGCAGCTAAGAGGACAGAAGACATGCTCGTCAACAGGGAGTTTGAAATCAAAGGATGGAACGCTCATATTAGAGAAAGAAAAAATTCTTCAACTCTGGAGCGAGTATATTGGAGAATTCTTCCACGACCAAAACGAACAGCCAACAATACACAGAACTAACGACGGACCTGGAAATTCTGAAAACCGAAGTAAAAGCTGCACTGGCCAAATTGAACAGAAACAAGGCAGCTGGATCAGACGGAATTCTAACGGAAATGCTGACAGCCTTAGATGACTTTGGCATAGACAAGATCACGGAAATATTAAATGAAATGTACAACAGTAGGGAGATACTGAAAGATTTCAGCAGATCTATCTTCATAGCACTGCCTAAGAAACCAGGGGCAAATAAATGCTAACACCACCGAACAATAAGCCTAATGAACCACATGACAAAACTCATTGTCCGTATTCTGATGAATGGAGCGCGCAGCAGAATCAGACCAGAGATAGGACAAGAACAGTACGGGTTCGTTAAAGACACCGGAACAAGGAACGCAATATTCATGCTGAGAATGTTGTCAGAAAGAGCAATAGAAATGCAGAAGGACGTGCACCTGTGTTTTGTTGACTGCACAAAGAACTTCGACAAAGTACGCAGCAATGATCACCAACCTTGATATATTCAGGAAGATATTAGAATAACCAAGAATCTATACTGGCAGCAAACGGCCTGCATGCGCATAGAGAACAAGTACAGCGAATATACGAAAACAGAAAGGGGTGTAAGGCAGTATTTGCCGTCTCACCAAACCTGTTCAACCTTTTCAGCGAGGTAATTCTAAGAGAATTTGAAATCTTACCGGGATGCAACATTGACGATCATAACCTTACCAACATAAGATACGCAGATGATACAGTACTGATAGCAGAGACGGAAAAGAAATGAAAAAACCTCCTGCAAACGGCAGCGAAGGACAGCGAGAAGAAAGGACTAAGCATAAACTACAAGAAAACAGAATGCATGGTCATCACTAAAAAGATGAGCCCGAAATGCGATTTGCAGGTCGGACACACTAAAATTAAATAGGTGCGGAAGTTTAAATACCTGGGAATTGTTTTGACAGAGGACGGCAAGTGCGACACGGAGATCCGTAGACGTATCGGGATGGCCAAGGACGCATTTTAAAAGCTGGGCAGAGTATTGCGAGACAGGAGGATTTCTTTGGTAACAAAGAAAAGAGTATTGATTTGTTACGTGACATCTGTTCTCCTTTAAGATAGCGAATGTTGGACGGTCTCCTCAAAGATGAATAAGAGACTCGAAGCGACGGAGATGTGGTTCTACAGAAGGATGCTGAGGATATCATGGATCGAGTATGTGAGCAACGATGAGGTCTTGGAGTGGATGCAAACAAGGTGGAGGCTTATACTTAACATCGGGAAGACACACCTGGAGTTTCTGGGACACGTAATGGGAAAGGAGGACCTGTAAAATCTGATACTCACAAGTTGAATAGAGGGAAAGAGAGAAAGGGAAAGCAACGCATGACATACCTGGATGGCTTAAGCAAGTGGATGACAGAACGTGGGCTGGGGGACGAAACTTATTGAGAGCCACAACGGAGAAGTGGAGAGCCATGATCACGTACGTCCTGAAAGGACACTGCACATAAAAAGAAAGAGTGGCTGTGCAGAATTATCTCGTGCAGATGTAAAAATTTGCCTTCTCTTTCTTCTCGGATGGGTATATATATATATATATATATATATATATATATATATATATATGCAGGGTGTATCAAAAATAATTTTACAAAACTTCGGAGTGGTTTTCCTCACAACAAAACAAGAGCAAATGTCCATATAAACATAATTCGTTTTTGATTTATTTATTTTAAAGAAAGTTTACGGCAGATGGCACTGTCTTGCCATATAGACTAGATTACATTTGTCATTCGTGTACATAATTGGCTAGTCTGACTTCAGTGTTTAACGTGTGTAGTGAGTTAATTAAGAAGGGTTCTATTTAACAGTGGCAAGGTATTCGTGAGCAGGTAGATGTGATGTTTACATATGGCTGCACGAATGGTAATCGACGCGAGGCAGCGTTTCCAGACCGAAGGCAGCCGAGTCATGCAACCTTTGCTGCAGTCTATCGTCGCGTTGTTGAGACAGGAACCGTGGCATCACATACTATGGATCGATGAAGACCGAGATCCGCTCGTACGTCTGACCAAGAAGAACACATTCTACAGGTTGTTGAAGACGATCCAGGTATCAGTACACGTCAAGTGGCTCTAACATGTCGTACATCTCATAGTACATACAGCAATGTGGGTAAATCAAGAGCAGCTCCTGTATTTATATCATTTACAGGATCTTTCGCCCTCTGATCACTCCCCACGGGAGGACCTTTGCTGATGGTTTATTTCACAAAATGCCGAGTGGATTGCCTCTTCAGTCATGTTTACAGATAAGGCAATATTTGGAAGATATTAAATAAGAAATTTACACAACCAACATTTGTGGGCGAATCTAAATCCCCAGCGACATCAGCATCAGTTTACAATTTATGTGTTGGCTCGAATTGTAGATGACTGTGTGGTAGGCCCATATGGTCTCCCAGTATATTTAACAGGAGCTGTCAACAAGGACTTTAGTTTAGTGCATTTCATATATATATATATATATATATATATATATATATATATATATATATGAAGAAATATAGTCTTAAAGTGTGCTATATTTATGGGATAAAGTGCTCATTATCAGAGATAGAGCGTGTCTAAATATAAAAGTGAACATAGAAGTCAACGCTTAGAGGCGACAGTCTGTTTCATGCTAGATACAATCGTCAGGCCACGATTGCATCTAGTATGAAACAGACTGTCGCCTTTATATATATATATATATATATATATATATATATATATATATATGAAATGGACTAAACAATTTCGATCGGAATTTGAAACTCAGCAATTTCATCTTCCGCGCAAAAAACGTATCTATCTATCTATCTATCTATCTATCTATCTATCTAAGCCTTTTCTTAGTTTTCTAGTTCGTAATTTAAAACCTTTTATAACTACGAGAAGTCAAAAATATCTCCACTTTCCCCCTAACATATCTAATGGTTAACACACATAATTTTTGACTTTCCCTCGTATATAACTATCTCAGTATTTATATTTATCTATCGATTTATCTGATTCTTTTCATATATATTTGATATCTATCTTCGTTATATATATATATATATATATATATATATATATATATATATATATATATATTATACAATCATACACATATATGTGCGTGTGAGTGTCGATAATATATATACACGTGTACTATTCACCAGCTGAAGTTGCTTTCACCGACATACACGCATTCCTTTTACTGCCGCTCCTCCTACTTTTTCTCATCATAATTTCACTCTCGTCGTCACTAATTCTCTCCTCTTACCTCATTACTTCCGCCTCCCCTCCCGACCTACCTATATGCCTTCCTGAATAATTGTAGCTGCTGGTGGAACATACGATGTCGGGTCGTATTGATAAGAAACGTACATAAAATAAAGACACATTTATCAAATTAACTACTAAAATTTGTCGGGCTGGCTAAAACGTTAAGGGGGAAATCGTAGCGCCTCCTAAATTTTTCTATTGACACAGAACTGTCTAATCTGTAATCCAATTACATCTATTGAAATATTGTTTGCGCCGTACATCGGGTCTCGACTGCAGCAGGGCGAAGTTGTTAGTGGTTGTCAGAAACGTACATAATCTGTGGCATTTGTTTAATACTCGCTAAAGTTATGAGCATTTGAAAACGGTTGGAATTGAATAAACACAACATTTTCGAAATATAAATTTAAAATGATGTCTTTTTTTCCTTTTATTTGACTTTTCATGCAGAACTTGAATGTCCAAAGCTTCAGCAATGTCAAAAAAAAAAGCATTTTTCTTATTTTATTTTACTTTAAATAAAATCTAATTAAGTTATCAAGAGCCTTGTGGTTGACACAATGGTATTTCCCCACAGATGTCAGTGTTCTCTGTTCAAAATCTAGTACATGCCAAGGTTTCGAATATCAATTTTCAGAGTAAGCAGGAAATCCACGTTTGGGAGATTGGCGTAACATAACCTTTTCACCATTTCTTCCAACATACACGATAATAAACTTAGTAAATATTAGTATAATTTACTCATGATACATTAAACTAGTATACGAGAGAAAAATAATTTTCAAACTAGAAAGCAAAGTTTAAGAGATTAACATAATCGAATTCACTGACATAAAGTTTCCAGATCGGTAATTTTCGATTTTCTGGTTTCCGATATGTAGACAGGGCTTTGACCTGAAGATTATTTGAACTAAAATCAGTTACGAAAGTCCCACGTCTACACAAATAGTCATTGGTTAAACCGACAAAATTAAACATAATGCAGGAATGATGATCAAATATTTGGGGTCTGAGGAGTGAATATAACTTTTTGGTGAGAAGGCATTTACTGCCTTACACCCCTTTCTGTTTTCGTATATTCGCTGTACTTGTTCTCTATGCGCATGCAGGCCGTTTGCTGCCAGTATAGATTCTTGATTATTCTAATATCTTCCTGAATATATCAAGGTTGCTGATCATTGCTGCGTACTTTGTCGAAGTTCTTTGTGCAGTCAACAAAACACAGGTGCACGTCCTTCTGCATTGCTATTGCTCTTTCTGACAACATTCTCAGCATGAATATTGCGTTCCTTGTTCCGGTGTCTTTAACGAACCCGTACTGTTCTTGTCCTATCTCTGGTCTGATTCTGATGCTTTTCTTTGGTGTTCAGGCTGAAATTACGCGATAAGTACTGGATAGAAATCATATATTTTGTAAACGATAAAAAGAATGAAGGAATACAGAGTCTATGATTAATTTTTAATCATTAACATCTTGTTGAGGTTAATTTAATGGTTATAGAAATCGCTTAAAGACTATAAAGTCTGCCATTTATAGCAATCAACTTCCAGGCGTCATTATTATGGTGCTGTCCAAAAGCATGCAATTAAAGATCTGTATTAATTAGTAGAAATATACTTATACTTATAGTGAAATTCCCAGAACAATTCTGTGTATAAGACAAATTGGTATAAGAAAGACAATAGGAAAAAAATCTCAGTTTTTGCCGACGCGTTTCGTCTTCCGATTTTGTCACGGTAAAATTAAAATGAGAGAGACGCTTTTGCGTAAGCCTCTTTCTGTCTAATGTTAATATCCTTCAGACTAACAGTTTTATTTTTATTTTTTCCATGTCAACAGAACAATAAAAAAAAAACTGTTAGTATAAAGGAAGTTAACATTAACCAGAACGAGGCTTATGCAAAAGCGTCTCTCTCTCTTTTTAAATATTGGGCATAATGTAATTCTGAAAGTAAAAGAATTTCGCTTCAATTTTGCCTTGATAAAGTCGGAAGACGAAACGCATTGGCAAAAACTAATTTTTTTCCTATTGACTTTCTTATAACCTATGTCTCTAGAATTATAATTGACTTTTTTGTTTATCGTTTCATCCTCGCTCTACATATATACAATTACATAAATAAGAATATTATTTTTGTTTGCTGATGTCCTTTTGAAGGAAGAAAACAGTTAAAATATCTTGTTCCATTTTGTCATTTAAATTTTCAATATTATACAACTGTATCTTTGTTTCAGATTATACATAATTGTCGATACAAGTCTTGAAATTCTGTTTGAAAATTAAAGCCCCGCTAAATATTCACTCAGGAAAGCCAGGAAATGAAACACATTACCTGACCGTGTACTAATTGAACACTGACTTTCTAGGGAACAATCACACAAGTATCTGTCTATATTTCTGAGATGAGGAATTATGTACACTATTTACATTATTCGGATTTATTACAACGTTTCCGCCGTTGTACGCTCCGACCTTCTTCAGGTGGTTGGAATGTCGAACTGAACCCTTTATTTCGCTCACTGGCTAGACTGTTCTTGTCTAATAGATGTCAGTTATCAGTTATCTCCTGTTAATTCCTCACTCCAAGTCCTTCACTGCCTTACCCGGGTATTGAACTCACACTCTTTGGGTCACTGGATCTAACAAACACCTTTATCCAATGTGCCGTGTGTCTTTGAGGACATCTGTGTATAAATTTCTGGGTATTATAAACCTAATGTCTTCAGCAACATTTTTTTTTGACTAGTGCTCATATTGTAATTTTTTTCTGTTATCATAGCATGGTTTTTTCCAGAGCTCATATTGCAATTTTTGTTGTTATTATCGCTTTTCTCTGGTATTCCAGTAATAAGGAGTGCCAGAGAAAAGCGATAACAACAACAAAAATAATATAATAATGTAAATAGTGAACAATCACACCATAGGAAAAAGCATTTGGCCCCTGTCCTCACCAAGCATCTGCATGCCAATGGATAAAAGCATAGAAATATCGCAAGCCTCTATTGCTACTTCCACGGAAAGTGCTCAGATGAACTATATTCCGTAGTTCCTCTTATTCTAACCTACAGAGCTAGAATCCGTCATGCTACTAGTATTGTAGCGAATCACCGACATCTCCCCCTTATGCCATTGGTGACAAGTAAGTTCCACTCGAACAGCTACTTCCCGCGAACCACTGCTCTGTGGAACCGACTCCCAAGAGGATGCTTTCCCGATCACTATAATCTTAACCTGTACAAATCTAGGATCAGCCGTTATCTCCCGCACGTATCCGCATAAACTCTACTCCTTACTTTGTAACACTCTACCTCGAATGGCCCTCGGGCCATGTATAGAGTGAACCGCACTGTAAAAAAAGGACGGCTAATATTAAAATCTAGGAAGCAGATAAGATTGCTATAGAGATGCGAACAGCTTTTGGGAAATGACTCCAAACTATGGGTTAAATAACAGTATAGATTGGATTCTTTAGCCATGAGTGTCAGCTGATTTATGAGAAGGAAAACTCTAAAGTTCATACAATGTAGAAGGCAAGTAGAAACTACTCCACTGACTTTCTGAAAAGGGCATGACAATTCACCGATGTAAAGAAAAAGGAAGTCGTGGCGAGCCATGATCGCATACATTCTGACATTTTTTAAAGATTAACGAAGTGATGAACGAAATATATTATAGTGCTGAAATTCTAGACCCGCATATTTCAATCTTCGAGGAATTTTTAATGGTGAAAATGAATGTGAGCTCCATCGGACAATCATCGGAATGAGATGTTTAACTAAATTAATCAATAGTACTCTAATAAATACTAATTAGTATAAGAATATTAGGGAATAAGGTAAGAATACTGCAGCTTGGTTAAAGGTTTTGAAGCAAGAGATGCGTTTTTTATGATCAGAATGCTAGTATATTTAGCCCCCCCCCACGAAGGTTGCATGTGGCACAAGGCCGGTTTTAACGTGGGTTCTCCAAACCCGTAGGCTTGGCTAAAAAATACCCGTAGAACCCGCATAACGGGATCGGGTTGGTCAATCTCCCCGAACGGGACTCTACCCTTCGGCTGAGTCTCGTCCGGGTTCCTCTCTGCCCAGAGGCTGAGATTTGGACTGTCTAGCCGAAAGGATTTCGGCTAGTCAAAATCTTATAGTTGGTTGGTTTTGTTTAGCGGCATATAAACACTACTATGGGTTATTTAATGCCGAAATTTGAATATTTTATACGCATTTTTTAAAAGATAATAATAGTTTTAATGATGCAAATCATACTAATTAGCCCATAGCTGGGAGAAAAGAGATGGATTCATACCATTCCCAAGAGTATTTGCGCGTAAGTGAATATAACGAACCCAACTGGAATTGGAACTCGGTTCTTCGATTAACAGTTCCGAGGAGTTATCATTACACCACCCGCACAAATAATTTTACAGCACCTGGTATTTCCAAGCGGTCACCCATCTAGGTACGGACCAAGAGTCGACGTTGCTTAACTTCGGTAATCGTACGGTAAGCGGCGTTTCAACATGATGTAGCTGTAAGCTAGCAATATAAAAGATATATATCTCAATTTTAAAGATTACGCAAAAGTATTTGATACGAAAAGTAGATGTAAATATTAGGACAGCTTGTACCATTGGGTTGGGGAATAAGTCGTGAGCATTTTTTTGAAAGTAAAAAATCTTTGGGAAGCCAAACATTTGGCGAATGTTTACATATACCTTTGATTTTTGTTAAATTCATTATTTTTAGTTCTATTTCAAAACCCTAATATGAAATGTCAAGTAAACAAAACTACTCATTTTCGACACCTTTTGCTTTTTGCATATAATCGAGGAGTTAACGCCGCCAAAGCAGCTCGTGAGATTTGTGACGTGTATGGAAGTGGCTCTATGCCTCAAAGTACCGCCCGAAGTTGGTTTACGCGCTTCAAAAAAGGAAACTTTGAGCTGGAGGATGGGGAGCGCCCCGGTTGACCAGTTGAGTTTCACGGGGAGCGATTAAATCAGTTTCTTCACGGAAATCCACGTCAGACGACCAGAGAATTGGCATAACAGATAAATTTCAATCACAAAACTGTAAATTACCTTCATTGAATGGGAAAGGTCCAGAAACTTGTTTCGTGGGTCCCACACGCGTAGAATGACCTTAACAAGAATCAGCGCGCAACAACTGCAGCCAGTTTGTTGGCTCGGCATCGCTCAACATACGGCCATAAACAACATTTCCGTTATCGCATTGTCACTGGCGATGAAAAATGGTGTCTTTACGTCAATATGAAGCAGCAGTCCCAATAAGCAAGCGACACCACAAGAAAAACAAGTCCTTCATCCTCGAAAGACCATATTGAGTGCATGGTGAGATTGAGAAAGCATAATTCAGTATGAATTGTTTGAGCGAAACCAAACGGTAAATGCCGAGCTCTAAGTTCAACAACTGCACCCCCCCCGGGCAGCAATTCAGCAAAAAGACCGAATCAACGACAGGGTGTTCTTCTTCAACCCGACAACATCCGTCCTCACCTTGTCAATATGACCAAAACCGTTATCCAAGACTTTGGATGGGAAGTGCTGCCTCATCCTCCATACTCGCCAGACTTGGCACCATGAGATTTTCATCTTTTTCGATCTCTTTTCTATGCCTTACGTGGTGAAACGTTCAATACTGATGTTGAATTGAGGGTTTGGTTGGACGAATTTCTC
>OZ038477.1:6091820-6099320 GCA_964036315.1 Acanthosepion esculentum
AACAAGAAAGTTTCAAAGGTCACTGCAGTGTTACAAGTTTTATTTCTCCATCTTTATCTACTTCATCTGTATCTATCTATCTATCTATCTATCTATCTATCTATCTATCTATCTATCTATATGATTGTTCATATCTATCTATCTATCTGTCTATCTATATGACTGTTCATATCTATCTATCTATCTATCTATCTATCTATCTATCTATCTATCTATATATCTATCTATCTGATTGTTCATATCTATCTATCTATCTATCTATCTATCTATCTATATGACTGTTCATATCTATCTATCTATCTATCTATCTATCTATCTAGCTATCTATATGATTGTTCATATCTATCTATCTATCTATCTATCTATCTATCTATCTATCTATCTATCTATATGACTGTTCATAACTATCTATCTATATATCTATCTATATGATTGTTCATATCTATCTATCTATCTATCTATCTATATGACTGTTCATAACTATCTATCTATCTATCTATCTTTATGACTGTTCATATCTATCTATCTATCTATCTATCTATCTATCTATCTTTATGACTGTTCATATCTATCTATCTATCTATCTATCTTTATGACTGTTCATATCTATCTATCTATCTATCTATCTATCTATCTTTCTATCTATCTATCTTTATGATTGTTCATATCTATCTATCTATCTATCTATCTATCTATCTATCTATCTATCTATCTGACTGTTTATATCTATCTATCTATCTATGTTTTCTCTTATTTATTTATAAAATATTACTTCATATTGCTATTTCTATTCATGCATAGTATTCGCGTTTGAAATGTTTTAATCTCTCTTTACCTGACTGAATCTCTCTCTCTCTGCACAGACACCTATGTGTGTGTG
This sequence comes from Acanthosepion esculentum, assembly GCA_964036315.1. Lineage (NCBI taxonomy): Eukaryota > Metazoa > Mollusca > Cephalopoda > Sepiida > Sepiidae > Acanthosepion > Acanthosepion esculentum. The sequence goes on from OZ038477.1 coordinate 6,092,701, forward strand.
TGTACGTGCATGTGTGTCTTCTTGTCAAAGCCTTTTCATCTCTCTCTCTCTCCCCCCCTCTCTCTCTGTATAAACCAAAACACTTTGCCTTTCTTTTTGTCTCTTCTATACTTAGGTGGGGTAAATGCTCCTTGGTGGTTAAAGTTATACAAAGGCTTGGCATTGAAGGCTGAGTTTCAGCTCTGGTCTTTGGAGATTGAAGCTGCCTAACCAACTGACAGCCAATACAATCAGCAACTTAAAATTGTGATACACATTTTATATGTATATATATATATATATATATATATGTGTGTGTGTGTGTGTGTGTGTGTGTGTGTGTGTGTCTGTGTGTTTATGTATATGTATGAGTAAATATATTTTTTCATATACGGTGTATCCACACCTACACACTTTCAAATCAACCTTCAATCAATCACTGAATCATCTACGGAATTGTTTGCGGATTCTTTCTTTCTTTCTTTCATTCTTTCTTTCTCGTGGACGTAAGTATCCTTCGAAAACGATACAGGTATACATACATAACCATCTACAGTTAGGGCGGCTTCTATGAAACAACAATAACCTTTTCTCGGCATCAGATTTTGACGACTGCTGCCATTCCAACTTATCTGTAAAACCGAGATTCATTTTGGCTGCAATTCTTTCTTGTGAAATTTGAAATCCTCTATAGGCAGAGGATTTATCATCACCCTCCCAACTTCGTCTCTTCCATTTCACTTTTTGGGCAGCGCCTTATTTAAAATAAGGCTTCTCGCTCTACTCCCTTCTACCCAATGTCTCCCTCCGTCTATCCATCAGGCAGCAGAAGAACAACGATTTTTCTTTACTTGTCAGATTACGGACATAGACATATCAATAATAATAATAATCATAATAATAATAATAATAATAATAATAATAATAATAATAATACCTGTCATCTGAATATAAACTTTTCATCTTGGTTACTATAAGCGGTCGAAATAGAGTGGTACGCACACCATTATTCCTATTCTATCTATCTATCTATCTATCTATCTATCTATCTATCTATCTATCTATCTATCTATCTATCTTTATGACTGTTCATATCTATCTATCTATCTATCTATCTATCTATCTATCTATCTATCTATCTATCTATCTATCTTTATGACTGTTCATATCTATCTATCTATCTATCTATCTATCTTTATGACTGTTCATATCTATCTATCTATCTATCTATCTATCTATCTATCTATTTTTATGACTGTTAATATCTATCTATCTATTTTTATGACTGTTAATATCTATCTATCTATCTATCTATCTATCTATCTATCTATCTATCTATCTTTATGACTGTTCATATCTATCTATCTATCTATCTATCTATCTATCTATCTTTATGACTGTTCATATCTATCTATCTATCTATCTATCTATTTTATGACTGTTAATATCTATCTATCTATCTATCTATTTTTATGACTGTTAATATCTATCTATCTATCTATCTATCTATCTATCTATCTATCTATCTTTATGACTGTTCATATCTATCTATCTATCTATCTATCTTTATGACTGTTCATATCTATCTATCTATCTATCTATCTATCTATCTTTATGACTGTTCATATCTATCTATCTATCTATTTTTATGACTGTTAATATCTATCTATCTATCTATCTATCTATTTTTATGACTGTTAATATCTATCTATCTATCTATCTATCTATCTTTATGACTGTTCATATCTATCTATCTATCTATCTATTTTTATGTCTGTTCATATCTATCTATCTATCTATTTTTATGACTGTTCATATCTATCTATCTATCTATCTATCTATTTTTATGACTGTTCATATCTATCTATCTATCTATCTATCTATCTATCTATCTATCTATCTATCTATCTATCTATCTGACTGGTCATATCTATCTATCTATCTATCTTTATGATTGTTCATATCTATCTATCTATCTATCTATCTTTATGATTGTTCATATCTATCTATTTATCTATCTATCTATTTATCTATTTATCTATCTATCTATCTTTATGACTGTTCATATCTATCTATCTATCTATTTATCTATCTATCTATTTATCTATTTATCTATCTATCTTTATGACTGTTCATATCTATCTATCTATCTATCTATCTATCTATCTATCTAATTCTGTTCACATAAAAATGGTCGGTTGTCTGTACCGCTCCAGTAAGTGTAGGACTCTTCATGCCATCCTCTTCATGTACCAGATCAGGTCAAAAATGGAGCACTACTCCCAAATATGAGTAATCGCTGCCCAGTCTTCCTTTTCCAGTCTCGATAGATTGTAAATGTGTCTCTGCCTCTTTGTGAGTGATGAATTATTTTTCACCCGACAACCCTCTCCCTTTCCCACAGACAAATGTCTTCAGACGAACAACATTCCTTAGTTTCTCCGCTCCTAACGTTTACGGCTAAATTCCGCCATGTCACGGATATTTTAACCAAACGCCCTCATTCCTTTAGTGTTACTCCAGTCGAACAGTTTCTTCTCGTGAATTGTTTCTCTGTGCTTCCGACTTCAAATAGCTTCTCCGGGCTTTACAACCTTAACTTTTTCAAGTCTAGGGTCAACCATTATCTTCCCCACGCATTCGCATAAACTATATATATATATCATGAAATGGTCAAAGTCCGTCAATTATTTAAAAACATTTTTATGTTTAACGTTCTTTTTATAGATACAAGTATTTAAGTACATGCTCTGTTTTATAATAAACAGTATTAAATAACATTTACCGGCCTGAATGTCCGAGAAATTTTCATATAAAATATGCGTCCTCCGACAGGATTCGAACCTGTAGCCTATACGGAACGTCATATAGCCTGACGTGTCTTTTAACCGATTCGGCCACAGAGGATCGTTCGGTTGGCAAGGACGAATTTACTGCTTATAAACTTCAATCTTCCATGAATCTCTCATGTACAGAATATTTTCTATGAAAAGTTCTCGGACATTCAGGCCGGTAAATGTTATTTAATACTGTTTATTATAAAACAGAGCATTTGCTTAAATACTTGTATCTATAAAAAGAATGTTAAACATAAAAATGTCTTTAAGTATATATATATATATATATATATATATATGTGTGTGTGTGTGTGTGTGTGTGTGTGTGTGTGTGTGTGTGTGTGTTTGTGTTTGTGTATAACACCAAAAAGCCCTTTGGTTTCGTGTTTTAATTTAAAAATTAAAACACCAAACAGCCCTTTCGAAAAGATTTTGGGAATTGAAGGAAAATGGTTTGAATCCTCAAATAAATTGGAAAATTCTAGGTTTCGCGACCCCCCCCCCAATAGTTTTAGGGACAGGTGCAAGTTATGTTTAGAAGAAAAAATCAGGATAATAAAATATAAAATCAATGCAAATTATTAAATCAAAGGAGAGAACAAATTACGAAATGTAGACATAGAAATAAATTACAAATTCCATAAGAATAGATGTGCATATGTGGGGGTGTATGAGTAAGTATAGTGGCATATATGTATGAACATGTAAATGTACATATATGTATGAAGATATGTAAGCATATAAGTGTGTTGAACACCATGATTTATTCCATTGGGTGCTCTGGTATTAACCACAATCTATAAATCTATAAATCAGCTAATTTACATTAATCGTAACGGGCTTATGTTTAAATCCCCTATCGCTTATATATAATATTGGACACCTGTAGTACAAAATCTATTTACTGTGAATCTCAGAAAAACACACTTCGGGGCCTTTATAAGAAACACTACATAGCAGGAACTGATATTAAACTACAAACAACTAAAGGTCCTGGCCATAAATAAACTCCAACTCCAGACTGCTTCCCCCAGGATCAGATACCTTACGCCCACACCAATCGCTAACAACAAACCCACTCTCATTAACAAGGCATCTGCCAGAGGAGGACTGACATTGTTTTAATGCTCCGAGACAGACACTTAGGGGCTGATGATAGCCGTGTACAGAACGGATTGAAATAAACTATGTTGAGGTCATTTCTGTTTTTTGCTGTAAAAAAATACATATGCTCTGTTAAAATAAAAAAACATCGAGCTCTCTGTGGATCAGTTTTAATAATTAATATTACTAGGATCCACCCGGATTATATACCAACGGATCGATTGCCTGTATACTATGTATATATATATATATATATATATATATATATATATATATATATATATATATATATATATTGTTGTGGGGCAGACCCCTTTTGCACAGAATGGACTCGTCCAAAGTATACTTATGCTGACAGAGAGAATACCTGCAGGTTGAGATACGTTGAATCAGGGTGAGAGATACGGAGACAGTACACAGGGTGTTCACAGAGAGTTATACGAGAGTCCACCGAGAGAGATAATTACGGCTTCACTTACAGAGACTTGTACATATATTTTCTACTAACCCGCATTCCTGAACTACTAATCTTCACTTCAAGTCTGTATTCTTACGTTTAATACACTTATTTTTCTATCTCAATTACTGGCGTTGTTTATTTATTTGTGCAGGATTCCATTCCAGGAATCCACAACACACACACACACACACATATATATATATATATATATATATATATATATATATATATAGAGGCAATTCATTTCAGGATATTGTACTTCATTTTATTTAACAATTACAAAATATGAAATAAATTATCTGTGAGACTTGATTGTGTTTGAAATAAACTTACGTTTTTAGGTCTGCTTGCATTCAGCAAATTTATTCTTTTTTCTGTTAAGCATTTACTTATTATGGAATTGGTAAAATCGAATCTTGTGAGAAGCTTGGATCTGGGTTTACAAAAATAACCTCAAGGTTGAGTGCTTTGTTTCAATAAAGTCAAAAAATGAAATATCTATCGCTCGTCTTCCTGAAGCAATCAGGATTAAACACCAAGCAAACAAATGTAAATTTACAATCAGCTCTAATTGGATTTACTTTCCATCCTTATCCTAAAGTCATTTTTACTCTTTGCTTGCCGCATTTGGAATTATGGGGAAAAAACAAAGACAATCGGACTAGTAACACAACCGACCGCCAATAAAAACGTGGTTGGAAAGATTACAAAAGTTGTTCAAAGATTTACACTGGTTTATAACCCTTTCATTGTCATCTTTTAAATGTTCGCTGGTTGATGAGTCGTGAATGAGAAATTTTAAAAGGCTCAAATGTTGAGTAATTCATTAATTAAGAATAAAATACTTTTCTTTAAGTATTCAACATACATTTTATTTGTTTTTCTTTCAATGTGTTATGTCTTTAGGTTAATTACATAAATCAACACACCTAAAACTTTTGCCTTTCTCAGCTAATAACATCTCAAGTTGCATTTTTTAGTTCTTTAAAAACTGATTCTTTCTTCAAAAAATTATCTGAATGTAATTGAGTAATTTTGTTATGTAAACACTCCGGAGTGCTCAGGATCGCCTCGTCAGTGATGTTATGACTTGGGTTCATGGCAAGTTTCGGGTCTTCCAACATCATACTTGCTCGCCCAAGAGACCCTACCGAAACAGTACTATTCCGGCAGGCGATCCTGATAAAAAAAACGAGAATCACGCAACAAATGGACTCCTCTAATAAATGCCACTGCAGATCAATCACCACCGACTTACGTTACTTCCTCCTCAGCTAAGACGATACAAAAAAAGAATCGACGGCAAGCTCATCTTTTTCTTTCATCTTAGGTTGACCACGCGGATCGACCCTCATCATCAATGAACAGTTTGACATAACAGGTAAGTAATGACAAGAAAAGAAAGTTTCCTTTCATATGAAGTGTTACTTAACCAAAAAAAAAAAAAAATATTGAACACGTTCGTAGGTCATAAGAATTATGATCGGACACGCTACTCGCTTTCTTTTCCCACCACTCCCATCTCTTCCTTCCCTCCTTACCCCTCCTCTCTCCCCTCCCAACTAGGAATGCTAAAAAAATAAAAATAAACACAGTTAGGACTACCAAGATGACTGTTGAAAAAGGGGAAAAAAATAAAAATAAACGGACCCTCCCCCAAATAGCGACTTAGGTCATCCCTCTACGTATGTCTTTTTCTTCCTTCCCAACTGCCCCTCAACGCCCACCAATGCCCGTCGTAGAGGTCCATGGAACAGATCTTTTTATCCATAGCTTCTGATAGGGCCGTGATGGCCTTTCTCTTTTTTTATTCCCCTGACTCCAAGCCGACTTAGAACACTGCATACAGATCTTCCTGCAAAACCTCGGCATCCGATTTCAACTGGGAGGCAGGTCGTCCGCCATTTGTTAGCTCTGCATCTCTCAACTCGCTCCTGGTATTTCTCCAGCTTTCTTTCAAAGGCTTCTTCCAAATTCTCCTCCCAAGGTACCGTAAGTTCGAGCATTATGACCTGTCTGGAGACAGTCGACCAGACCAATAAATCCGGGCGCAGGGACGATGTCGTTATCTGCACCGGGATATTCAATTGCTTCCCCAGGTCTACTCTTAACTGCCAAGTAAATGTTAATCAAAAATATAGTATGTCATTTGGTGCTAAATAAACATGCTAAATAGAATATCATGTATCTAACAAATTCGGTTTGCGTCGATTGTAGCGTTCAGATTTTTAACAGCACCG
>OZ038477.1:6104320-6116820 GCA_964036315.1 Acanthosepion esculentum
TATGAAAAGTTATAATGAAATAAATGATTGAAGAAATATATAACGACTCTAAGGAATGCATAAACACGAAAATAGTCTATCAGAAAATGACACAAGCTGAAAAACAATAGAATTTGTAAGACATAACAAAACAAAGAGATATTTTCGCAACTTATCTGAAAGTAGTTTTGAGGCAAGTGAATTTAGACAACCTGCCTCCTCAACTCGGCATACGTAAGGAGAGAATTGAAAAACAGATAAACAAAACACATGAATAGAATTTTTGGATTTTCTTATCAAAGCAAAATTTGATGAAGACAGACACCACCGACGCAAAAAGTAAATTGCATGGCTTTGTTCTTACCCCATCGTGCTGGCTCTCTTAGCTGCGATATATATATATATATATATATATATATATATATATATATATATATATATATATATATATATATATATATAATCTCTGTCATTTTCCATTTCTTCATATCTATCTATCTATCTATCTATCTATCTATCTATCTATCTATCTATCTATCTATCTATCTTAGTCGATTCAGATCTATCTGTCTGTCTATCTATCTATCTATCTATCTATCTTAGTCGATTCAGATCTATCTGTCTGTCTATCTATCTATCTACCTATCTTAGTCGATTCAGATCTGTCTGCCTGCCTGCCTATCTATCTATCTATCTATCTATCTATCTATCTATCTATCTATCTATCTATCTATCTATCTATCTATCTTAGTCGATTCAGATCTATCTGATTCAGATCCAGATCTGTCTGCCTGCCTATCTATCTATCTATCTATCTATCTATCTATCTATCTATCTATCTATCTATCTATCTATCTATCTATCTATCTATCTATCTATTTCAAACTTCATATCTACCAGTTTATTTATTGTCTGTGTGTACTGGAGGGACGAGAATAATCACATCAGACTTGAATGTTTCGAAAGATTTAAAAAAACCCATGGATTTTGTAGAGTTAATCAAGAAACAGACATCAAGTCTTTTGTTTAAAAATTCTCAATGAATTTATTTGAACAAATAACGATTTTTTAATTCGGTTTAGAGAAATAAAGATGAGCAAAAGCAAGGAACCAAAAGCAATTTCAATGAAATCAAATATTCTTACTGATGTGTTTTTACGAGGAAAATGTTCTCTTTCTCTTCCGGCCATATCACGATGAGATACCTGTTCTGATACGGTTGCCTAAATTAAGCAACGTAAAGACTGGTCAGTACCTAGATGGGTGACCGCTTGGGAATATCAGGTGCTGTAACCCGATACAGCATATTAATTGTTGTGGTAGGATCCACCTAATCTGCATAGGTGACTACCGACTATATAAATAATGGTTGGTACCGGAAGACAAGGGAGCGAATACAGAGATCCAGCTAGAGACTCTGCCCGACTGCGACTTAGTCAACACATTCTCCAGGAACGTCTTCCTAGAAATATACAGAAATACTAGATGTAAATATTGTGTATACTTTCTTGTTATAATACATTCTTGTTCTAAGTACATTTTGTGTTGCATTATTATTCCATGCAATAGGCGAGATTCAACAATGAGTCAAGACTCAACACTAATTTATATGGATAAATTATCGTCTAAATTACACAAACATGAAAATAACACTGACATCTCGTTCCAACAGATATGTTTGCCAAAACTGCACGTGAAATACAAATGATTAAATGTATTCTATAAAATCGAAATTGGCTTCAACTTCGACCTCCAGACGACTTTGGGATCTCCTGCAACTCGTCTGGACTGTCTCCTTGTTTAAGTGAATGCTGCCATAATCCTTGCCTTCAATTCATTTTTGATGTTACAAGAAGTTTTGTCTCTAACTCAATTGCACCCCACACATAATAATCAAGAGGGTTGTAGTCTCGGGAGTTATGTGGCCAGATATAAGGGGTCATGTGATCACAGAAATTGTCTGACAGCCATGACTGATATCTGCTGTTTGTGTGGCATGGTGCAGAGTTCTGTTGCCAGACATAAGGTCTACCAGGAGCCACTCTCTTGGCCCAGAGCAGCACTACCTCTTCAAAGCACAGGATGTAGGCGTTCATGTTGAGTCTGATGACCATATCAACAAATTCGGGAGTTCTTTTTCTCATCAGAACGATCAGTTTTCCGAGGTGAAGTACCTTCGTAATCATCGTTGGACTCATCCAACTCCTTCTGAATTCTCTGCACTGTCCTCAGATTGACACCCAAACACTCTGATATGTTCTTATTGGAGCTTCCGGTGCGAATGTACATTTTTTTTAAGCTTTTCACCCCAGGCAAGGCTGAAAGCCACTAGCACGCAAGGGGTTACAGAGGATTTGGAGCAAGAGCAGATAGGATTGATAGTGGAAAGGATGTGGAGAAGGATAGTAGATAGATCAATGCAACTGTAGATGTCGATTGACGTTACATTTGAATAGTTGGAGATTATAGTTGTCAGGGAAACAGGAATAGGGAAGGGAGTTCCACAGGCGTGAGGAGCGAGATATCGTACCGTTTCCAAATTTCAACCGGAGTGAATTGCGCCATGGTGCTCTTTTTCTCACAGACGGTGCCCAACTGACCCTACTGTACTGTGAAATAGAAAGGAGCAAAATCAAACAAAGCAAATGCACGAACTGAAATATATAAAGTGGCGACAATTTACACATCGCACGCTATATGTAATTGTGGTTTAATAATTGGAAGTCGGAGAGACGAGTTCTATTTCCAGTTGGGTTCGTTTATCCACGTATATTACACGCAAATACCCTTGAGAATCCACCTCTTCCTACTACAGCACGGGTTAATTATAACTTGTATAAGTAAATAATTATTATCTCCAAAAACTATTTCCGACTTTAGAAGAGGCTGCACAAGTTTGATTAATCGTAAAAAGACAAATCGATCTTTCTCACAAATTAATTTTCATGATGCCGCAGAGTGACAACTTTAACTCATATGAGAATATATATAAAGAAACTTAATTTTGTTAACACACGTAAGCGCGTGTGCATGCACATCTATCTATCTATCTATCTATCTATCTATCTATCTATCTATCTATCTATCTATCTATCTATCTATCTATCTATCTATCTATCCCAGTCTGTTCATCTATCTATCTATCTATCTATCTATCTATCTATCTATCTATCTATCTATCTATCTATCCTAGTCTGTTCATCTGTTCATATCTATCTATCTATCTATCTATCTATCTATCTATCCATCCCAGTCTCTTCATCTGTTCATATCTATCTATCTATCTATCTATCTATCTATCTATCTATCTATCTATCTATCCATCCCAGTCTCTTCATCTGTTCATATCTATCTATCTATCTATCTATCTATCTATCTATCTATCTATCTATCTATCTATCTATCTATCCCAGTCTGTTCATATCTATCTATCTATCTATCTATCTATCTATCTATCTATCTATCTATCTATCTATCTATCTATCTATCCCAGTCTGTTCATATCTATCTATCTATCTATCTATCTATCTATCTATCTATCTATCTATCTATCTATCTATCCATCCCAGTCTCTTCATCTGTTCATATCTATCTATCTATCTATCTATCTATCTATCTATCTATCTATCTATCTATCTATCTATCTATCTATCTATCTATCCCAGTCTGTTCATATCTATCTATCTATCTATCTATCTATCTATCTATCTATCTATCTATCTATCTATCTATCTATCTATCTATCTATCCCAGTCTGTTCATATCTATCTATCTATCTATCTATCTATCTATCTATCTATCTATCTATCTATCTATCTATCTATCTATCTATCTATCCCAGTCTCTTCATCTGTTCATATCTATCTATCTATCTATCTATCTATCTATCTATCTATCTATCTATCTATCTATCTATCTATCTATCCCACTAGGTTAAAGGTAACAAATAATTAATATGTAAACAGTTTAATACAAAATCACAAGACGAGTTATCATTATCTTTATTGTCTTAATATCTCACTGGTATGGCTTCTTTGTTTCTTTTTAATATTGCCTTAAGTTCTCAAGGCAGCTGTTGCCATTATACAATTATTTAATTGTTATAGTATCCTTATTTTGTTGTTTATATCACTAAATTTCCCCCCAATAAATCTTTCAGATTCAGTCGGCATTGTTTCACATTTGCTCTCCGATTTTAAGTTTCATTTAACATTTAACTCGAAAAGAGAGTAATGATGTAGATGTCAACGCCCCACACTACTTCAAGCAAAAATTAACAAGTAAACGCTTTATCAATATTGGTTATTGGCCTTCAGTAACCTATTTTCCTGAAAAAATTGTTTTCAGAGAAATATTTTAAAAAATTTTTAACCGGAAGTAGTACTGACTGCTCGATTAATGAATGTCAAATGCTTCCTTATAATGAAATGGTTAATATTACCATTACCATAAGCGTTAGCATTACGTCATCATATAATTAGAAAAAAATGAATCAGGTCAATCGAAGAATAACTTTTATCGGCATAAATTTCTCAACCTTAAAAGGTTTTAAATACAAACTAAATTATAAGCTTAGATTCGATCTTGGTGATTTTCAGGAAGAAAAAAAAACCTACAAATGTGATAGATTTATCCTTTAAAACGATCGTAGGAAAATAAATGAAATCACATTTAAATCACATTAAGGATTGTTATTCCGAAAGATTACATTTACGGTTAGAGGCAAATATATTCAACTAGACAGTCAGCGCACTAGACATCGATCAGGAAACAAAGTGTATTATCTGTTCTTCATCGTCAGTCATCTTCTTATCCTTGAATGAGACTCTGTAACGTTTGAAAGCGTCGAAGCCATTATGAGGCGGGCCTTGTCGTAGTGATTCAGTAGCAGCAGCAGATCGCTTATTGTTCAAGCGAAAAATATCAAACTATTCTGATGCCAGCTTGGCATTGATCAAGGATTCTGGACAGTTTTAGTTCTTCTTCCTATGTCACAGTCAACCCCTCATTGGGGAAATGGTTAAATATCGAGGATTGTCCAGTAAGAATCTAGAGAGCCTGCTCGACGATCAAATATCTTGACTACTTGATTGATTGATCTGTTTTAACGGCATATCAACTCGGTTGGTTATTTAACGCTGAAAAGATTTTTAAAAAAATATGGCTTGTATCTTTTCGGTCATTAATTCCACCACTCTGCAATTATGCGTCTAGAACGGAGTTATTTAGTGATAGATTTTGGGTAGAGACCAACCCCTTTCAAGTACGCTAGCATACTCTCTATTTTTATCTTCTTGAAACTGTTCTATAGACTAGTCCTTTCATAAAATCGTAGTCGTATAGGAGTAAAGTCACTAAAAGTCACTAGATTAGGTTTTGGTAGTATATGCATCCTGACATCAGGAATGATATAGGTGCCTGTATGATATGGATTAGTCACTGTTAAAATTATTTTAGTTAGCATATAGAATATTTATTTTCTATTTTATACACTTCCTTCGCTATTATGTTAGCAATATTGCACAACTGCAATCTTCTATTTTAGATTACCTGAGCATATACCGAATAAATATTACCTGTGTTAACGTAGAGAGTACTTAAAAATATTTTTCTATACTATTTAGAAGTTATTTTCATCAAAATTGCGATCAGAGTCTGTCTATATTTCTGAGATGAGGTATTATGTACAGTATTTACATTATTCGGACTATTGTCCTAATCTTTGTCGCCATATTTGTCACAACGTTTCGGCCGTTGTACGCTCCGGCCTTCTTCAGGTGGTTGGAATTTCGAACCGAACCCTTTATTTCGATCACTGGGGTAGACTGTTCTAGTTCCACGAGCCATGTTTGATGGATGTCAGTTATCAGTTATCTCCTGGTAATTTTCCCTCTGAAAGTTCTCCACTGCCTGAACCGGGTATTGAACTCACACTCTTTGGGTCTGTTACTGGATCTAACCAACGCCTTTATCCACCGTACCATGTGTCCTCGTGGAACTAGAACAGTCTACCCCAGTGATCGAAATAAAGGGTTCGGTTCGAAATTCCAACCACCTGAAGAAGGCCGGAGCGTACAACGGCCGAAACGTTGTGACAAATATGGCGACAAAGATGAGGACAATAGTCCGAATAATGTAAATACTGTACAAAATTGCGATCTTTTGTCTTTTTGAAGCATGAAAGACACTACAAAATCCAACTGTTATTTTATGGTATTTTTAAGTCTTTAATTACTGCATATCGAAATGCATCTTCTTTGCTTTTCTTGAGCAAGTTTTTTCAATAAATATTTTCCATGACCTTACCATAATTATCATATTCCTGGAGCCGAAAATGTTTGCGTGAACTAGACTTCATTTCACCCTGTGAAACGTGAAACGCAAAAATATATATTAAAATTATTTACGTATAAACGTTTTATAGTTTTTACTTTTAGGCGAAAATAATATTAAATACGAGTGCACTTATGATCCAAAGTAATTTATTATCTTTATTAACCATTGGGCTAACAGTTTTAATTTAAGATATTATTTCCAGACGTGTGCCATTGTAATTTCTTTTTGTTCTTTTTATAGAAAACATTAATCCATTTTGGGGATGGAATTTTACGTTTATAGAATTAAAGACAAATACAGTTTTTTGCTCTTTTCCTTCGTCCGAGTAACAAAATTGAATCAAACTTACCGAAACTGAGATAAAGTCTAATTAGTTTTGAATTCCATCATTTCCCAAGAGCATTATCAAGAATTGAAAACGGTAAGAAGAATTACATTCTTACCTTCATAGAATCCTGCTTATATATCTTTGTACGCTCCTCGGCTGTTCGTATGGCTCAGCAATGGATATGAAGAATAACAAGAAATATATAGTAAAAGTAAATCTGCCTTTTATGTACTCATGTCATCAAATCAATCCTCGAAGACTCCGGGGACATCTTATTGTGAAGTGATTCTCAGCAAGCACGTTTTACTCGATAGCTACTACTGTATTCAGTCCTGTCTTCAGTTGGTTCCAGACACTTATAATGGTCTGTTAGACTAAGTTTATGTAATGAATTCGAGTTTCGTTTAGTTATTCGAAACTGTGGACTTGTACGGAATGAAACTTAAAGTGATAGTTAGGTTTCCTTGCTGTTGAACAATGAGTCCTGATTTCAATCCTCTTAGATGGCAGCATTAGATTAAGTCAAGCTGGAATTTAGCAGTTTTGTCTTGTAGCAGGGATTACTGTAAGGTAATCTCGTATCGTATTCTTACTCTTGTGAGTTTTACTCTTTGATTAGTACATATAAGGCTTGATGTCATTCCTAGATTGGTCCTCTAAAAAGCAAACTGTTTCCTATCTAGTAGTTCCCCTTGTTAAGCTAGTTTGGTAAACTAGTGGTGCCATCATTGGAACTCTGCAACATTTTGCAGTAATATAGTCACGAGTTGTTAGTTGTTCGAGATGTCGTTAAATCTTAGTCCTTTAAGGGTATTTTTTAATTTTGGAAATAATCCCAAATCAGAATAATGTGGATCGTCTATGTTCGTAATGTTTTTTTTAGTCGGGATATTGCTTCCTTTTAATGCATCGTACTCATGAAAATTGTGATGGCAGAGAATTCACTTGTCAGGACAGATTTCAAAACTTCCACATAAACATTCCCAAAATCTTTGTATTTTTGACTCTTCACTTTTTGTGTCGTCGAGTAAATGTTGTTGCCCTTTCCTTGAACCACATGAACAACTGCAAAATACTTGATTTCTTGACAGCTTGAAGGAAAATGAAGATGATTAAAAGAAAGAAACGGAACATAGATTAGGCTGAATGATTAAAAAGGACTTTGATCAAATGATGCCTCTGTAGGTCTCATTGATGACCATCCTTCTTCGAACCTCGTGAACTGACGCCACAGAATCACAAAGATGCAAACAATAGGCAAACTATAAAGAGAAAGATTTGTGTTAATCACACCTTTGCTATGCCGTTTATGGTCTTCGGCATCAAGTTCGATTTTTGTCTACGCTGACAATCAATTTTTCTCTGTTTAGATCAATAACATACGCGGATATCCTACGACGAGCAAGTCTTATTCAGCACATGACCTTTCTGTTTCCATCTCCGTTCAACTCACGCAAATTACGGGTGACAGAGGATAACACCAACAAATCGATTGCGTGAACACGAAACTTTCCAAACGCTTTCCGTTCACTAACGTTAGAGCCCTTGGACTACGGAACAGAAGACTAAATCCATTTGTAGAATTTCAATTCGAATCCGTTGCCCTCCAGCCACAAGAAAGCTTTGGACCACACTGTCGAATGGCTTGGACTGATCCAAAATCCTTCGTACAGCTTTCCTATCGTCTTCAATTTTAGAATTTCGCGTTGCAGGTTCCGTGGTTGTTCTTTCCCTCACAACAGAAGTCTGCGCAGATCCGATAAACATAACCTGAATTCAGTTTATCAACACATAGGCCAATGTCTTAACATTTTATTCGACTAATGGACACTTCACTTTCGCTCATCTATATTTCTTTATTAAAGTGCTGACAATCGCTAATAGAGTAATGAAAATGAGCTACGGCCTCAAGTACAATTCAAATGTAATCCTTCCAATCCTCGGTTATAAACTATAAAATTCCTGTTCTCACGGAACAGGCTCAGTATAGGAAACCCATCGCCGATGCTGGCTTTTGTGTGTAGAGCACGTCTGTCCGGCGTGTTCACCTCTTTATTATAGTAATTAGGTGCCCGACGTATCACTCTTTCACCAAATTCTGCTCCTATATTCACAACATGGGAGACTATTCTCTTCAACTTACCATAACTAGTCCTTATCTATCTTCTCTAGTTGATAACTTTGATATCTTTCTATTTAGTTGTACGGTTAAGGTGTGTCACTCAATGCCTGGGTATTTTTTCTATTGTTACTCTCGATTATGCCTTATCTGAAGCAAGTTGTTTCGGTATATTGAACGGAGAGCGAGCCAGTCCTATCTTCAAGGACAGATTCTCATTTAATTTCCATCATCACACTCCAATAATTCTCTCTGAAAGACACGTTTATCTTTCACCTATTATAACTCTACATTCGACCTGCCACCATTTTATCGTCCGAGTAGAGTCTAACTGGAAGGAAATTGGGCAAGTTTAGAGTTATTGACTTTTCTAACAAATACTCTGTCGAAATAGTAGATGGTATTGGCTAAGAGTCAGTTATTCAGTGACGTCAATATCGCCCATTTCCAATGATCCATCCGATTTCAATGAGCGAAAACACAGATCTGTCAAAGTACAATTCCCAATCTAATGTCTAACTTTGGATCAAAGATGTTATTACAGTCACTAATTAGCATTAGTCGTTTCAAATTCATCGGGATAGGCTCTAACTGCCGACTAAAGAGATACAACTCAACCTGATTGCTGGGCGCATAAATCCAGAGCAATATTAAACTACCTGTTTTTCATGGCAATGTCAGCAATGAACATTTAATCAATATATACTTTATTAAATAGTGTAATCAATAGGTTGGAATTACTTATTCAAGGAAAGCAAGTTTGTTGTGTGTGAGGGGCTTAGAAATTTAAAATTTTCAAAGGTGTCTGTGTGTTTTTGTCAAGGTAAAAGCTAATGTTTTGTTTCCCTATTTTCAGGTTAAATCGGATCTCTCAATTCTAACTGTTGGAACAACACAATCTCCTTTCTATCTCGTCTCCTGTGGCCTTTTGTCGAATGCCAAATGTTTTTTCTTTGTATCTTGTATTTGCTGCATCATGCGATTTTGCTTTCACTGGCAGCAACCCGCTTGCTTACAGATAGAAAATGAATTCAGTAAAAATACAAAAATAGAAAGGGGTGTAAGACAAGGTTATATCTTCTCACCAGACTTATTCAACCTATTCAGCGAGGCGATTCTGAGAGAATGAGTAGTCCTACCAGGATTCAGTATTTGCGGCCACAATCTTAACATCTCCAAATAACACAGTGTTGATAGCAGACACAGAAAGTTAACTACAAGAACTCCTACAGAAAGTAGTGAAAGAAATCGTGAAGAAAGTCTTAAACATCAACTCTGACGAGACGGAATGCATGGTTGTCAGCTAAAGGTGCAGCCCAGTATGCAAATTACAAATTGGTGATACCAAAATCAAGCAAGTACACCATAGGACAAAAAAATGAGACAAGCCAAAGGCGCACTGGGATAGCCAAAGTTACCTTCTAAAAGCTAAGCAAAGTATTAAGAAACAAGAAAATTTCGTTATGTAATATCAGTCCTTTTTTATGGCAGTAAATGCTGGACAATTTCGCAGATGAAGAATAAACTTAAGAGAACAGATAAGTGGTTCAAGGATAGAAAGATGCTTATGATACCAAGCACCGAAGATGTGAACAGTGATGAAGAAATGGAAACAATAAGGAATCTTATACTGAACATCATGAAGAGACAGTTGTAATTCCTGGGGCACATTATGTGGAAAGAAGGCTTGGAAAATTTGATACTCACAGAACAGACTGAAGGCAAGAGGGACAGAGGAAATCGGCACATAACTTACCTGGCGAACTTAATAAACGAATGCCAGAGCAGGATTTGGAAGACATAGTAAAATACAAAAATACAGGCTGTCCATAAAGTTCGTGTTCACATTAGAAAATTTATAACTTTATTTGTATTTGCGATAGAAATAATTTGTAAAAAGGATTAGAAAGAAGTAAATCTATATTTTTTAAGTTTTTATTGAAATTTTATTTAAGTTTCCACATGTCCTCCATCATTAGCAATACAAAGGGTAATACGATTTTGCAATTCACGGAAAACATTTGCCAACTGATTTACAGTTATGCCTGAAATCACATTAGTTATTTTAGCTATACTTAAAACTAGGTACATTAAACTTTATAACATTTTTTACAGATTATTTATATAGCAAATACAAATAAAGTTATAATTTTTTTAAAGCGCACACGAACTTTATGTACACACTGTATATCAAGAGCTACAAATGACAGGATATTGTGGAGAGCCATAATCCCATAACGATACACTGCATATAGAAGAAGAAGGTAATTCAGGGCTCACGTACAGAAGCATTTTAATAATGATTTACACTGTGTATATTCGAACTATTGTCCTCATCTTCTGCCCTTCCTTAGTTGTATATCAAGCTGGGTAACCTACAGGGAATTCTGAACTGAACCCTTTATTTAATCTTTGGGGAGGGGGAGACTATTCTTGTTCCACTGTTCATATCGTTTAGTTCTTATTTATAGTAACGCTCAGTTGTTTCTCGTCCGTTTACACTAAGTACACACTGCCCGACGTAGGTATTGAATTCATAATCACTATGTCATCAAATCCATGAACCACCGCTTTAATACATTAGGCCATCGTCCCGTAATGATTTGTTTGGTTTGGTTTGCTTTGTTTTACGGCACATCAACCTCAATGGGTCATTTAATGTCGACAACTTTTTTTCCTGGTAATACTTTTGTTTTGTCAAAAATCTATATCTGTTAATATTTTTTTCCTCAAAAATGTGTAGCTGGTAATATTACATTTTGAAAAAACATATAGCTGGTAATATTATTTTTTCAGAAACGTATTATCAGAGGCCTTGCTGTTGGACGTAGTTTATCGTCATACCCAGGACTCAGATGTAGTTTATCATCATACCCAGGCCACGGATGTAGTTTATCGTCATACCCAGGACGCGGATGTAGTTTATCGTCATACCGAGTACACGGATGTAGTTTATCGTCATACCCAGGCCACGGATATAGTTTATCGTCATACCCAGGACGCGGATGTAGTTTAGCGTCATACCGAGGACGTTGTTCTAGCATTGGTAAACGCGAATTAAGATAAGATTCTACTGGACATCTTGTTATTAAGTAATGAACATATCGCTTGAAAATAAACACACATTAATAGAATAATTGGGAATGATTTTCTATAACATATGAACGTGAAATGTAGTTGTGTATGTAAGACAGAAAAACAAAACACAAAATACGTAACCGGAGAAATCAGTTGAAAGACATTATTCTATTAATAAATATAGAAGCTGCAAGCAAAACACAGCTATTTAATGAATTTAAATCGGCTTTGAAGAGTTGCAACCAAATCAGTTCTTTTCTATCGTCTTTAATATCTTCCTTTTTTTCTTTTATCGACTTATCTTTCTCATTGTGTCTATCGTCGCCGCATTATCTTTTTCGACACGATGCATGCGTTCGCTACTGAATCATGTGTCTTTATTGGTTGTCATTATGTGTTTGTGTGCAAGATCCCTTTTACAGTGCGCATGCACAAACCGTTTATCTTTTCCTGTCGACGACATCAACCACACAACATTGCCCGGAGAACCGTTTCTTGTTTTATTTGATTTAGATCTCACTAATTTAATGTCGATTTTTTTCTTTCTGATTTTTACCCTATTGTGTTTTCTTTTGGTTTTGGTTTAACCGCTTCTTATCTAATTAACTTAGCGACAAGAGGTCCGGATTGTTTGTTTATGGGTGCTTCATTTGTTTTTGT
>OZ038477.1:6121820-6184320 GCA_964036315.1 Acanthosepion esculentum
TTAATAGGAGGACGACGCATACATTGTAGCACACATAGACACGCGCACACACGAAAGAACACACACATACAAACATGCACACAGACATATATATATATATATAAACACAGAATAAAATTTACACACACATATAAGGATATATAATTATATTTTGAATGTGCGTGCTCATACGAAATTATATATATATATATATATATATATATATATATATATATATATATATATATATATATATATATATTTAACTAGGTTGATAGGAATTTGTGACCCTGGATTTCACGTCGTTTGCGATCGTCAGACAATTGCAAAGGGCGTGAAGCCCCGGATCACAAACTCACATCAATGCAACTAAATATGTTAGCTCTATCACTGATATTGAGCGCTTTCCAATAACTACCGCGCATATATAATATATAAATAATATATATAAGAATTATATATATATATATATATATATATATATATATATATATATATATATATATATATATATTATACACACACACACATATATATATGATGAAATGTTTTAAATATATGGATTAATGTAATTATTACTGTTTGATTAAAATAGACCATTTACTTAAATAAATAGCATTTATAAAAATAACCTATAAACAGAAACTATATTAGATAATTGTCGCACTTAATCCATTTCATTTTATGTTGTCATTGTTTACGTTAAGATACCTTTAGTGATCAGATATGATCGATCGAGAAAATTCGCCGCTGATTGTGTCTTTATAAACAGTAATTCGGATTTGTCAAACCAGACGCTTCTCTGTAGCTAAATGATATAGCACGTCAGATCAAATGACGGTTTCCGTATAGGAATAGATGTTCGTTTCCTGTCGGCGAACGCATATTTTGTACGAAATTTCTCGAATATTCATGCCGGTAAATGTAATTAATACTGTGTAATTAAAAACAGAGCATTTACTTGAACAAATTGTACCTATAAAAATAACATATTAACAGGATATATATATATATATATATAAATATAAAATGAATTTAGAAGTCAACACTTAGAGGCGACAGTCTGTTTCATGCTAGATACAATCGTCAGGCCACGAGTGCTGTTATTTTTCTCGGCTATTTATTTATACGGGTCAGTGGTGCATTGTGGGTAGTTTATTTGGGCGGTTAATTTACCGGAAGTCGTTTATTTGTTAATTTATTTATTTGGGTTAAATTATTTTGCTTGTTTTTATTTATTTTTATTTTTATTTTTTATTTCTTATTTTATACATTTATTTATTTTTTTATTTTATTTTGATCGGTGTTTTTATTAACGTAGTAAAAATTTGTTTATATAGCTTGTTTAATAGTTTTGTTTTTGTTTGGGAAGATAATTAAGCTATTTGTTCAATTTTGGGGTTGATTGTTGTAGTTTGTTTTAACTATTATTTTGGCGGGAACAGTCTTTAATTTGTTTATTACTTCATGTATTTGGATTGATTATCTTTATTTGTTTTTTGTAAACGGCTAGTTTATCGGTATCGGTTGTTAGTTTATTTATATATTTGGATGTATTTAGATCAATTTATTTTACTTGTTGTTATTTATTTGTTATACTGTATATTTTCTCTTTTTGATTTTCGATTTTTAAATAAAGTAGTATATTATTTTTTATTTTTATTCATTTTTTTATCGTTATATAACAGTTATAGCTATTTTTTCGTCTGATTTTTGGTTTGATTTTTATATATATATATATTCGTAAAATATTATGCAGTTATAATTTATATGTATTGGTGACAAAGTAGAAAAAATATTTTCGTCATTTCAGACTTCATCAGGCTGAAGTGTTGTTTCCGATGATGTAACCTTTTACTGTAATAATTGCCACAAGGAGTACTTAAGGAATAAATGCTTATTGAACACAAGGCTTATTTTTTGAAAATAGCACACTAAGTGCATCAGTTTCTCACCTTAATAAGTAGGATGATAATTTCAATTTAATAAATGCTACTTTAATTAAAAGAGAAAGCAGTTTACTAAGGCGCAAGTGTATAGAAAGAGCTTTAATCACAAGATCATCCACACTAATTTTCTGACCTTTCTTGGTAGATCTATTAGCACAATGTGGAATAAGTAATAGTAAAAGTAAAAAAAAAACATAAACAAAAAATAAAATAAACCTAATGAAATTGGTTAGACTATTTTCACAAACAGATATCTAAAAAAAAAATCAGATTTAAATTTCTTTAATTCTCAGCGTCCCTTTTCCTTTGTGCCTATCGACATAATCATCATTTCAGTCCAATGAAATCCGAAAGGATGAAACACGTCACACGAAAAATCTTTTTCATTGGTCATTAATTTTCCTAATACAGGAGAAAATAGGTATGATATCTTTCACAGGCCAACAGAAATTACTGTATAAACGATCAGAACTTATCTCAAAATGCAGACACGAAAACAAATTTTGTCTAGGGTACATAAAAATCGAAAACTAAAACAGAATATCTTGTAAAATACGACCATGAAAAATGCAAATATAAACACTATATACAACTCAGATAATGTAACATACTTTAAGCAAAGCCAAAATACTTTCAACTAAACAAATAATAAAAGCAAGCCCTGAAAAAAATAATAAAGAAATTTAATAAATAAATAAATAAACAAATTAAGTCAATAATAAACAAATTAACAAAATGTACATATACACAAGTGAATTTAATAATACTTATCAACAACAAATAAAAAAGTCATCAATTATAAATAATGATTAAAAAGATAATAAACAATATTATAAAACAGCTACAAACCGAATTCGGACCCACAATATTTTTACCCAATAGCTTCTGGAGTTTTTTTGAAAACATAACCGGACGCGCAATAACCTCCAGGATAATACAATAGCCCTTACTACCCATAATGCACCACTGGTTAGTATATATATAAATAGTAGAGCCACAATCGCTTCGAAATGGTGTAATCGTTGGTAAGCTTGTCTCGCTATTTTAATTACGACTGAGTAGTGAGTTCGATCCTCTCTGGGTGCTCTATATTGTCGGCCATGCGCCACATCTAAACTACGCTTATTAAATGGCTATAAATGTGGGAGGAGCCAAAAGAGCACACATCGCTTTGAAGGTTTTCTTTAGAATCCCTCATTATTTCTTATTAATTTATAAACAGTTTATTTTGACGTTACTTTCGTTTGAGTAGATCTCCCTTTTTTTTTAAAAAAAGTATGAAGTTATGTCTACCAAAAGCTTCTAAAGGATTAATGCAAAGAAGGCCCCTTTCAGCAGGGTTCCCGAGATTCGAAGAAGAGATATGAATTTCTTAAGTAATACAACTGAATGTTGCCTGAATGTGAATGTCTTCCGTGGATGAGCAGTCTAAAAGCATGCAGGTTTTACCAACGGTTTCTCCTTCACGGGGACCGCAGATTCAAACTCTGCCTGGAGGCACATTTTTTAATTCATTCTCAAATGTACAGTCAGATAGATTTAAAGTAACACTAGTAAAAAAAACCCTGCCATGTCTACTCAAACAAATTTAAACTAATAAGAAATACAAAATTTATACACATAACTGTATGCCATGTTTTCTAATATATATATATATATATATATATATATATATATATATATATATATATATATATATATATATATATGGTATAAAATGACAATTGGAAAAATCTTAGATTTTGCCGACGCGTTTCGTCTTCCGACTTTTTCAAGGCAAAAATGAAATCGAAATATCTCTGTTGTTATAGTTACATTAAAATTTAAGATTTTTCCAATTGTCATTTTATACCAATATGTCTTGTCCACAGAGTTGATCTGGGAATTTAACTATATATATATATATATATATATATATATATATATATATATATATATAAATATATATATATATATATGAATATATATATAAATATATATATATATATATATATATATAAATATATATATATATATATATATATATATATATATATATATATATATATATATATATATATATATATATGTTGTATGAGTATTTATACGTTTCGGAATAGAATTACTTTTAGCATTCGATATTTGCAAAATTGTCATCGATTTCTCGCTTTAGTTATTGCCAGTATACGTATTAAAATTTCTTGACTCTCTTCGGCGAAAATAACAAGACATATGACTCCATGTTAAATCACTACAAGATAACGCAAAAAGCCATTCAATATTCTCGCTTATAAAAAACATGAATGAAAATTTTGCAAATGATGCCAATATGAAAACGAGGAAAGTGCGTGCATTTTTGACGTAATTCTGCGTGAATATGTTCCCACTTAGTGCAATTGTCCAATATCTAGAGACAATACTCAATAAAAGTTCGTGATAACTTAAAATATTGTAAATTTTTAATAATCGCTAGAGAATGTTTCTTATTGGACTTTCTACAAATTATTGCGAAAGCAGCAGTACTGGCGAGTATGAAAAGATATTGTTTGGACGTATTGACTTCTTCAATGCGCCCTGTTTTTTCAGGACGTTAGCGATCATGGCTCTCCACCCTTTCTTGTCCTTTGTATCTCTTAATAAATTTTGTCTTTTGTTATCTCTCCTAAACTCTGTACTTGCATCCATTTACTCAAGCTCACTAAGTAGGTTATGCGTTATTTTCCTCCGTCTTTCTTGCCCTCACTATGCCCTGTGAAACCGTGAAACATTACATACCAATCATCTGCGAATTTTGACTCAGGATCTCAGGCAGAGGGTTAAAGTTTTTCAGGGACACAGGGTTCAAAGGGTTAAAATATTTAGTTGCGGATTACAGTACCAGAAATCTTCAAAATTTAAGCGTTTGTTTTGCTTGTTATAAAATGACATTGTTTCAATATCAATACCTTCGCTTGGAATAGTTTTTCTCTTGAAATTAGGTGCCACCAAAAATTCGTATACCTAAGGTTTCAATGTATTTTTCATCAAGGAAATATCCTTTGCGAAGATTTCCAACTGCTTCAATTGAAAGCTAAAGGATTAAATTTTCTAATTCCAGAAAAATTACTGTGGAGTATTTCAAATAGAAATTTGAATCGTTTTTAGTCGATGCTTCCCAAAAAACCAATCGAAACAGCCATATTTAACTTTCTTTAGAGAAATGTAAACAAACTTATTTTTCAGTTTCGAAAATCCCGCTAAAATAAGATATATATTTTTGAAACGTTACTTTCGTTAAATTAGCAAATTTAAAGTTAAATTAATCTGATCTGAAACAAAAATTACTTATAGCATAAAATTTTCTAGACAAACATTTTTTGATCTCGGGGTTTTGTTATTTTCCTGTCTCCATCGATAATTTGATGACTTTGCAGGCTTAATACAGTGCATCAAAAGTGACATAACGGTTTTTTGTTTCTTATAATAATTTAAAATACTATAAACATATGTTACATTAAGGAGTTACCTCTATCTATTTCATTATTTAATAGCTTAGATAATGATAAATAACTTTATTAATTATTAATATTACATTAAGTTATTACATTTTTAATTTAATAACTGAGATAATAACTAATAAAATTATTATTATATTAATAATTAAAATATGTCACTGAGTTATTAATTGTTTAATTTGATAAATGAGATAATTTTATTATCTCAATTTAATTTTTAATTTAATAACTGAAAGTGAGATAAGACATGTTAAGGGGATTTCTCTGAGGAGGAGACAAGCTTTGAAACACGTGACCTTTTAACCATAATGTCACTTATGAGATATACAAAAAAAAATATAACATTTTGACGCATACAAAAAATATTTTTAATTATGGTAAAAAGTTTTGGTAGCATTATTTGTATTAAGCTTTTAATTTTCGCTTAGTAAATATAGTCTTCATTTAAAAACTTAATAATCGACCCCACATTATCCTTGGAAGAATTCGAAAACATTTTTTTAAATTAAAGAAAAATGAAAAATACTAAAAGAAAAATGCAAACAATTCTTGTAAAAATTTTTTCTTCAGATAATAATGTCCTTAATGTATATTATTTATAAAAACAAATAAAAGCCTATCTAATTTGATAATTAGATAGTTTATTGCAGTTTTTATTTAACGGTTTGGAGCAGATTTTTAAAAAGTTGGCAGTAGTTGTAAAAAAAAAAATTGATTTAATTTCGCCAAGGAGTCCTGCTTATAAGTAATATAAAACAATTTCCGTACTCTTGCAAATTTTAGAAAATTTCATAAAATCAATTTATGTGGGAGGGTAATAGATGGAAAATAAATATTTTTTACCAAGATTTTCTAAAAATAAAAATTTAATAAATAAATTCATTCACTTTTGAATAAGTCCTTAAAGTTTCATTACAATCAGACAATTACTTGATTTTTGCAAGAATTTCCAAATTAATGGGTTTTCACCTGAAACTGCTACACTAAAATGGCAATGGCCACAAGTATTAGGTCATCCCATAAGTTCTGTCCGAATTTTAACTTTTTGTTAAAATGAACGAAATTTAAAGAGTATTTTATAATGTCTAATGGAGCTGAACATTATTTTTATGTTTAGATGCATTTTAACTGATCAAATTTTATTTCAGAGAACAATAAAATAAAATTTTGTTTGATTAAAACCCTGCTAACATGGAAGTACCCAAGAATCATTTGAGGCACATAATGCTTTATGAGTTCAAGAAAGGAAACTCAGCAGCCGAAGCGGCTAGAAACATTCACTCAGTTTATGGAGAGGAATGTGTGAATGAAAGAACTTGCAGGAGATGGTTTGCAAAATTCAGAGGTGGAGATTTCACCCTTGAAGATGAAGATCGAACCGGACGTCCAGTTGAGTTTGATGAAAAGCTTCTTGAAGCAGCCCTTGAAGAAAATCCTGCTTTATCAGTTGAGGAATTGTCAGTGGTTCTCAGTTCAAACCATACAACTGTTTATCGTCTTCTTCAACAACTTGGAAAATGGGTGCCTCATGAATTGTCTGAAAACAACCTCAAATCCCAAGTTGACATTTGCTCTTCTCGCCATTCTCGCCAACTTGTTTCACCTTTTTTGGATAGACTTGTGACTGGTGAGTAAAAATGGATCTTTTATCGAAATGTTAAGCGTCGTAGATAGTGGTTTGGTAAAGGGGAAGGACCCCAGCCACAGCCGAGAAGGGAACTTCATGGACAAAAGGTTCTTCTTTCAATCTGGTGGGATTGCCAAGGAATAATCCACTTTGAATTCTTACCACCTAATGCAACAATTAATGCTCATATATGCTGTCAGCAATTAGAGCATTTGAACCAAGCTTTGAGGAAAAAAAGACCTGCTCTAGTGAATCGAAAACGGGTGATGTTTCATCAGGACAATGCGCGACCACATACAGCAAGAATCACGTCACAAAAGATCGAAGAACTTGGTTGGGAGAAAATTCCTCATCCACCTTATTCTCCCGACCATGCTCCTTCAGACTATCATTTGTTTCGGAGCTTACAGAATCATTTGGAAGAAACAGCTTTTGTAACACAGGAAGAGGTTAAAACTGGCATTTGCGAGTTCTTCGAATCAAAGCCCAAAAGAATTTTACAGTAATGGAATTAGTAAGCTTGTTAATAGATGGAAGGGAGTCATAGATAATCAGGGAAAATACATTGATGATTGAATTTGTAATTAAATGTAACATTTGGTCACTTGTTTTCTTTATTCAAAATTCGGACAGAACTTATGGGATGACCTGATATCACAGAAGTTAACCCCCCCCAAAAAAAACGAGATGTTTGACGAAAATTGTTAGAAAGAAGGAGAACATTTTAAAAAATATTTTAAAAATACTTTGTTTTTTTCCTCTTAATAATACCATAAACATTTTAATAATGAAACTTTGTTTTTATTGAGTTTCGGACCTTTTATCATTATACAATACTGATTTCTTAGCAAATTATTGGAGGTACCTACTTTAAATGCAATTTCATTTACTTAAAGAAAGTGTTTTTTAAAAGTGTTTTTTTCGATTTAAGAATATCATTTCGATTTTAATCAAAACACTTAAAGATTATACAACATAATGTAATTTATTCGATACTATTAAATTGTTATTTTAATTTCTGTTTTTTTAATAGCATATTTTCTTTGTATGGCTGCTTTAAGAACTGAAGATTTTCTTTGTCAACAAAACATTGCACAGTTATTCGGAGCCGGTAGCACCATGAACAGTATCGTTAATTTTATTCGAGTTCTTCAAAAAACTCTTGTAGAAGAAAGGTGAAATAACCTCAGTTAAACATATTAAATTGACATATTGTTACTCTTGAAATAACATTGATTTATTGATAATATTGATATGGATATATTTATTGTCATACTATTGTTACTATTGCAATAATGTTTTCGTAGTGCATTTTTATCTCTGTTATTTTTAAAAACGACGTTCGGTCAATCTGTTCATTAAATATATATGTTATGGCTCCTTACGTATAACTACAGAATTAACTCTTCCTAACATACTACGCCTCTCTCTCTCTCTCTCTCTAGAGAAAGAGAGAGAGAGAGAGAAAGAGAGAGACGAGTCGATAGTAGTTCACTCCAAACCAGACTGACAGTCATACTAACACCTTCCACGTCTTGCATTATTATTCCGTGTAATATATCTTCGTTATTTCTACTCTTGTGTTCGTGTTGTTCTTCCTTGGTCCTTACCTAGACCATAACAATATACGACATATAAAGTTTTATATTACATATTACAATATATTACAATATTACATATTACAATATATTATAATATATTACAATATCTATCTATATTTCTGAGATGAGGTATTAGGTACACATATATACATTATTCGGACTATTGTCCTCATCTTTGTTGCCATATTTATCACAACATTTCGGCTGTTGTACGCTCCGGACTTCTTCACGTGGTTGGAACGTCGAACTGAACCTCAAGAACACATGGCACAGTGGATAAAGGCGTTAGATCCAGTGACAGGACCCCATTAGTGTGAGTTCAATGCCCGGTTAAGGCAGTGGAAAACTTGGAGAGGGGAATTAACAGGAGATAACTGATAACTGACATCCATTAAACATAGCACATGGAACTAGAACAGTCTACCCCAGTGAGCGAAATAGAGGGTTCAGTTCGACATTCCAGTCACCTGAAGAAGGCCGGAGCGTACAACGGCTGAAACGTTGTGACAAATATGGCGACAAAGATGAGGACAATAGTCCAAATAATGTAAATAGTGAATATAATTACAATATTACATATTACAATACATTACAATATATTGCAATATTACATATTACAATATATTAAAATAAATTTACATATATATTATAATATATTACAATATTACATATTACAATATTACATATTATGCAAAGAGACTTTAGAAATCACAAAATAAATCGGAGGAACAAGCAAACTGAAAAACTGTGCTAAAACACCTGAAAGAAAACAATCCAACAAAAATGGAATAACTTAAAGAATGTGAAATGTTTTTAAAAAATCGTCATGTGAATTCTGAAAGAATGCTATTGTTAAAACAGAACCATTATAACCTCTTATTTGGTTCCTTCAGATAGACAGGAATTAACTAAATTTAGTTTCGTCTGTCACAAATAAAAGTGTGTGGCACTCAGTTAGGGACAGATTTAGTAGATTCATAATAGCAATGCATGTTAGTCATTGCTCGGTGGTATGACGTTTACAATTGTTTACTAAGTGCGGAATCAAATAGGACGTACTTGTAAATTAATCTGCGAGGCACAAGAGGTGTCCAAACTTTTTACTATTTTCCTTTCGAAATGAGAGAAAGCCGCAAATATTGAGCAAACATTTTCTCAACTTGAATAGGTTAAGCACAAGATGGCAATTGAAAGCAGGCAATACGGATCGAACTAAGGACAGTATTAATGGCCTACGAGATTCACATGCTAATCACTGCTCAACGGCGAGACTTCCAGACAGATTAAACATAAGATTTGATGAGCAAACTTTTCTACTTTCGTTAAATGGCTTTGGTACGAGACGACTTTTTGATTTCTTTTAAATGGCTTGCGTGAGACACTTTTATCTGGCATCGATGATGTAGATATTTAATGAGTTCAGGTCACTTAGTGGGCGCAGTTTCTGAGTGCTACCCATAAGAGTAAACCTGAAAATATATGCTTTGTTCAGCTTTTTCTTCTATCAATCTCGATAACTAATTATGGCATAAAAATGGTTCCTTGAAATTCACTAGCCAAAAAGAAAGTTTGTTTCGGAGACAAAAAAAAATATGAGAAAGAAAGAGAAATGAGTAAAAAGGGATATGATAATAAGAGAGAGAGAGAGAGAGAGAGAGAGAGAGAGAGAGAGAGAGAGAGAGAGAGAGAGAGAGAGAAGAGAGAGAGAGAGTGCGATATGAATAATGAAAAATCGATTTTCAGACAAATTGAGAAAGAGAAAGAAGAAAGAGAGTGAATAAGCGAGATAGATAAACTGAAAAACTGAGAGCACGAGAAGAAAAGATATAAATGGAGATTGGGAGGTTTAGTAAATAAATCGACATAAAAAGATTAGGGCGAGGCAAAAATCCGCCATATTTCGAACTTTAAACTGCATGATTTCCAAACAAAGTCCCTGGACGAGACATAAACCCGTATGCTACACCCCTGCAACAAGGGAGGATAGTTTAGCATCTAGGGCTAAAGAACAGATTGAACAAAAAACATGTAATAGAGAAAAAACGTCGAGTAACTAGAGTGAACTCAAGATCATGATCACGAATTCCGTAACTCCTGAAGGTCATAGGGGCACCACACGTTTTACAGCCGAAGTGTTGTGTAAGATAGCCTGACAGTGACCAAACCTCTCCAGACGGGTTTGAATTCAGAGTTTCCCTTCTCTTAGACTGGTTGCCAGCCAAGGTTATAAAACGCAGACTGTTTCTCTATAGCTAGGGGGAGAATAGTTGCATTCATATCTTTCCCGTAAGTGAATGTAATGAACTCGACTGGAATCCGAACTCGGCTCTCTAATTCCTGAGTCCGAGTCGCAATTCATTACTCTACCGAATCTCCAACCTTAACTGAACATGCCTAATAAAGAAAATATTGGATTGGCTAAAAAATTGGTTAGATTTTTTTTGTCATTAAACTTTAAATTTCATTAGATTTGTTCATTGCAGAGTGACAATTATCATATCATTTTTTTATTTTAAGAAAGGTAACAATATAACTATAAAATGGGACACTTAATAGAGAAGAGGTAGTGGATGATAAAATGTGGCAAAAATGGTTATCGAAGATCCATTTTGCAGCTGACTGGTAACTTTAAACATCCAGGTTTTCAAGAAGAAACTCTCTCTCTTTTGCGCCCCTTCTTTTAATTTGTCTGGTCATCGGTTCTCTAGAAAAGAGTTCGCCTATAGCCAGCCAAGTAAAGGGTACATTGTCGTTTCAGCAACGTAGGCATTCGCTGTTAACAAAAGACGTACCATTTCTACAGCCATTTTTTATTATTATTTAATTCCTATTTTATGGAATAAGTATTTCATAAAATGCCAGCATATTTTCTATTTTGATTTCATTCTGTTGAATTTACTTGAATACATATCGTGTGGTATCGATACCTCCTCCATAAATACACATATCGCTTCAATTCGTGTATAGTCAATAACACTGGTTGGAATAGAGATGGAAGGAAAGGAAGAATGATAAGAAAACTGCTTTATTATGACAATTCTGCTTATAGCATTGTTCCATGAAATAACAAGTTCTCCAGGTATGAGATGAGAATTGGTGTAATGTATATCTGTAACATTGCGTGCATAAAAGGCAGAGAAGGAGTCAAAGATGAACAAAGTATCTTCTAACTAAAAAAAAAAAATAACGAAAAAAAAGAAAAGAAAAAAGAGAAGTACACAGGTTGTTGAAATGTATCTTATTTATGAAACAACACGATATATTTGGATATATTTGATAGTGTCAGTTAGTGCGGGAATTAAAGTAAAAAAAAACAACCCACAAAACATGATTAGGCAGTGACTTTTCATTGGTCCATTAATTAACGAATCAGCAACTTACGAGAAGGCGATACCAAAAGGAGTTCGTCACTTCAAAATTTTTCAGTGAGGTTTTTGGCTTGATAAAATCATAAGATATAGAAAAGAAGCTGAAGTAGTGAAGTTTTCTCACTCAAAGAAATTGTACTTTGACACAGAAAATTAGTCGGTAACATTTCCCTGCTGGCGACATTAAAAGTGGCAAATACAGACACCAGTGCGTTGTGCAATTTATTATTACAAAAAAACTTTCGTCTAGAGAAAAGAATTTGTCGAAGAAAATAAAAAAAGACCTTCATAGAATGTAAGAATGACGGAGCTGCCGTATGTTAAAATATTTGTTAACTAGTTAAAGGACGGTTCCAATAGAATAGATTAAGAATTTCGAATTGAATTCCAAAGCCAAAGACGGCTTCGATTAAAAATCGTTGTGATAAACTAAAAAGTGAAGCTCGTTACAACAAAGACTTAACAAACGTGTAATGTTTATTTTAAATAGGTTCACTCAGTCACTAAGTTGCGTCTTGTCTGACCATACGAACACCCACATATTGAAGCCTTCTGTTAGTGTAAGTAACGAAATTTGATCAATCGTCCAATTGCTGTATCTGTTGTATAGCTTACGTAACCTGGTATTCCCAAGCGGTCAACCATGTGAGAACTGACCAGGCTCAATTTGCTGAACTTCGGTGATCAAGCGAGAACCGTTGTTTTAACTGGTAGACGTGGTTACTATCACATTGGCGTCGTTATCCAGTTCTTTAGAGCAATGAAGTAGTCACTGGTGTAAGTTTAGAAGAGAAAGACAGAATTGATACTACACTCTGATCATATCCAGACTGTCAGACACTTAGATTCTAAGCAGACCGCGCGGTTTCGTTCCGACGATTTTTAGAACTGCAGAGCCATAGGCAAATAACTCCTTTGTAATGAAATAATAATATTGGAACGAAGAGATAGATAGACAGCCAGATAGCTAGCTAGATAGCTAGATAGATAGATAATTGACTGGAATAGATAGATAATGGACTGAGATAGATAGATAGATAGATAGATAGATAGACAGACAGACAGATAGCTAGAGACACAGATAGATAGATAGATAGATAGATAGACAGATAGCTAGAGACATAGATAGATAGATACATAATGAACAGACCGAGATAGATAGATAGATAGATAGATAGAGACACAGATAGATAAATAGATAGACAGACAGGCAGATAGCTCGAGACATAGATAGATAGATAGATAGATAGATAGATAATTGACTGAAATAGATAGATAATGGACTGAGATAGATAGATAGATAAACAGACAGATAGCTAGAGACACAGATAGATAGATAGATAGATAGATAGATAGATAGATAGAAAAGTAAGAAAGTAGTTGTAGTAATAGAGAGACGTGTAGTAGTAGTAGTATTAGAAAGGATGTCAAGAGGAGGATTTGCGGGGGTGTGTGTAGAAAATCTTCAAATCTATTTTCCGATCTGTATTAACGCTGCTGACAATGTGAATTGGGCTGAGATAATGTGCTGAGCTTCTGAGAATATGGGGTGTGAACCGGTGAGGCTTCTGTGTTGTCCCGTTGCGCTGTACGAGGCTTATCGTCATTCCACTTCTGAAGAATGATGGCGTTTTGTCAACATCGCCGCAGACGACTGGTGAACAGTAGGCAGGAGAATGAAATCGTGGGTAACAGGGAAGAGGTGGGAGAGTAATGAGCGATATTCAGGGTGTTGTTTTGTGAGGTCGAACAGGATGGCAGGAAGTAGAACCTTGGGGTAGTTGGTTCCCTGGGTGGGGTGGAAGATAGCCCCAGCTATGACTTTGATGACATAATGTGATTTTTATCGATTCAGCGGGTAAAGGAATCGAAAATAAAGAGAAAGAAAAAGCAACAAAGACGGAAAATCTTTCCAATGATTCATTGCGCCTGCAGACTCAGAAATGACAGACCAGGTTTTGAATCTGAAAAGGGAGGTAAGTGATTATGGGTTGCACATATTAACAGTTAATTTTTTTTAGAGCAAAGTTAAAGAAAGGGGGGGGAGAGAAAGAACTCGATTGTAGACGGGTCTGTTTACATAGACTTCAACGCTTGCATGAGTAACTCGCTGCAAAATTCAATACCAACCATACCGAGACAGATGCATGCATATTAGTTAAACGCAAATTGCCACCCACAGTCTTTTTTGTGGAGTAGAGGTAAAACGGATAAAGAAGAAGAAACAGGCAGGATGTACTTGGAATATTTTCTGTATAGAGAAAAGCAAAAGCTAGTCTGAGCTGCATAATACCGTTTCATATTACAATGTGCTGCATGTAGACACCTGCGTAGGAGTACAGGTATTTTTTATGCACATGCATGCATACCTGCTTCTGTTTTACATCCGTTATATATATATATATATATATATATATATATATATATATATATATATATATTATATATATATATATGTGTGTGTGTGTGTGTGTGTGTGTGTGTGTGTGTGTGTGTGTAAATGTTCAGTGTACTTTTTGAAAGCTCGATATTATTATCATCTTTTACGTACAAAGAATTTCAGGACGTGAGCGATTATAGCTCTCTACTACTTCCTGTTTTTTGTTGCTCTAAGTATCTCTTGACCCGTTACTATCCCTTTATATAGTAGTTCTGCGTGCTATTTACACGTAGCTGAACCCTATCTTTTCATTATGGTGGGGGGCGGTGGTTGAAAAATATTTACTAGTTTTTTTTTCCACTTTTTAATCTGCGGTTAGGTACACTTTTGGCTAAAATCTTAAAACCAATTAAAATAAAGAAAAATCTACATTTTGCGTTGTTAAACTCAACCACTTATTTAAGCAGAGCTTCGATAAATAAAAATAGGTAAACGAAAAATAAAAATTAAAATCTTTTTTTTTAGAATTTAATAGGGACAATTTGAATA
The DNA here is from genome assembly GCA_964036315.1 of Acanthosepion esculentum. Classification (NCBI taxonomy): domain Eukaryota; kingdom Metazoa; phylum Mollusca; class Cephalopoda; order Sepiida; family Sepiidae; genus Acanthosepion; species Acanthosepion esculentum. The sequence continues at coordinate 6,136,747 of OZ038477.1, forward strand.
CTGGGAAATTAGGCGAAATACTCGCTGGTTGAAGTTTAAGCCCACATTTAAAAGAAAGCTTTAGTTGGTGAACCCATAACAATATTTATTCATTTGTGCTGAAGCATTAGATCAGTCAACATATTCCATTGATATCTGTTGCGATTTATTTGGTAAAATCATGGCAAAGGCTAAAAGACAGACAGTTTGAATGTCGCGCTGCAAAAAGAAGGTCTCTCTCCACGTGACATCGCTGGTGAAATTGGACGTCTTAGAACAGCTGTTGCACATTTCTTAAAAGACCCTGAAGGATATGGAACGAGTCTTTCAAGTGATCGTTCGAAGGGAATTTCGTCGGCGTTGAACAGGAAGATTCGCCGGGTTGTCCAGCAAAACACCAGCCGATTATCGAAGGCAGAAAGAACAATAAGGAACATCTTTAAAGCCTTTAAAACCCCGTAAACGTCTACAAAGTCCAGGCCTTCTTTCACACTACAAAACAGCTTGGTTAAACTTTGCTGTGAAGCACCAAACATGGGACATAGAAAAGCGAAAGAAAGTTTTATTATCTGATGAGAAGAAATTTAACCTGGATGGTTCAAATGGCTTCCAAAGTTACTGGCACGATAAGGATATCGCACCAGAGAAATTTTCTTCACAACAAAGTGGAAGAGGTTCCGTCATGATCTGGGACGCTATCTCCTCCCACGAAACAATGGAGCTTCCGTATATAAAAGGGCGTGAAACCGCGGCTGGTTACTTTAGCATGTTGGAGATAGTATATGTATTGATTAAAGGCCCTTGCTTGTGTGGAAATGACTGGATCTTTTCACAGGACAACGCTGCAATCCATAATTCATGCAAATAAAGTGATTGTTTTGGACCACCCAGTGTTTTCCTGAACTCCATTGAATATGTTATGGGGTGGATAGCTAGGGAATAAACAAAATATCTACTAAAAGATGGGGACGGTATTCCGCATGAAATAATAAACTTTTCCTTGATAATGCATATTACCCGAAAATCAAAATGACGTAAGAACTGTTATTTGTTCATTCTCGCATATATGTGTGGACACACACACACACACACACACACACACACACACACACACACACACACACACACACACACACACACACACACACATTTAGGAATTTATTTTTCAGTTATTAATCCGACACTATTTACATTATTCGGACTGAAGAAGGCCGGAGCGTACAACGACCGAAACGTTGTAATAAATATGGCGACAATGATGAGGACAACAGTGCACGTGGAACTGGAACAGTCTACCACAGTGAGCGAAATAACGGGTTCAGTTCGACATTCCAACCACCTGAAGAAGGCCGGAGCGTACAACTGCTGAAACGTTGTAATAAATATGGCGACAAAGATGAGGACAATAGTCCGAATAATGTAAATAGTAAACATAATACCTCATCTCAGAATTATAGACAGATACTGAATCGCCGAAACGTTGTAATAACTATGGCTACAAAGATGAGGACAATAGTCCGAATAATGTAAATAGTGTACATAATACCTCATGTCAGAAATATAGACAGATAGTGAAGGGCCGAAACGTTGTAATAACTATGGCTACAAAGATGAGGACAATAGTCCGAATAATGTAAATAGTGTACATAATACCTCATGTCAGAAATATAGACAGATAGTGAAGGGCCGAAACGTTGTAATAACTATGGCTACAAAGATGAGGACAATAGTCCGAATAATGTAAATAGTGTACATAATACCTCATGTCAGAAATATAGACAGATAGTGAAGGGCCGAAACGTTGTAATAACTATGGCTACAAAGATGAGGACAATAGTCCGAATAATGTAAATAGTGTACATAATACCTCATGTCAGAAATATAGACAGGTAGTGAAGGGCCGAAACGTTGTAATAAATGTGGCAACAAAGATGAGGACAATAGTCCGAATAATGTAAATAGTGTACATAATACCTCATCTCAGAAATATAGACAGATAGTGAAGGGCCGAAACGTTTTAATAAATATGGCGACAAAGATGAGGACAATACTCCGAATAATGTAAATAGTGTACATAATACCTCATCTCAGAAATATAGACAGATAGTGAAGGGCCGAAACGTTTTAATAAATATGGCGACAAAGATGAGGACAATACTCCGAATAATGTAAATAGTGTACATAATACCTCATCTCAGAAATATAGACAGATAGTGAAAGGGCGAAACATTGTAAGAAATATGGCGAGAAAGATGAGGACAATAGTCCGAATAATGTAAATAATACTTCATCTCAGAATTATAGACAGATATTAATCCGACATATTTAATTTATAGTTTAAACGTTATTTTTATTGGATACCCAGGTTTTGAGGATATGCTCTATTTATTTATTAAACAGTATATTTATTTATTTCCATCGAGTGGCCTGAATATTCGAGAAACCTTATAAGAAAAATATGAATTCTCCGGCTGGATTCGAACCTGCGTTCCCTTAGGGAAATCCGTCATCAGATCTGAGGTGCTTTTGAACTCTCGGCCACAAAGAATCTACCGGTCAAAGCTAAGTCGAAGAACGCATATTTTCCGAATAATTACGCAGGTAGATGGAAATAAATAAATAAAAGTAAAATAATAATTTTATATAATTTGCAATGAGTATTTTATTTCAGCTATTATATATACTGTGATTATCATTTAATTGAAGTTATGTATTGTTTATTATTATTTCATTCAACTTTTTCCATAGTTACCGGGTTTTTCTATATTAGTAATTATTTGTTTTTGGATAACTAACCTGAAAATATTTTCTCTTATTTTTACTTTCTGTTTTTGCTTATCTAAATTTATATTTACGTTCATTATTTATCAATTGATAATTTAGGTGATTGTCTTTGTCAAAAAGGCCGAATAAATGATCTTTTTTCTTTAAGAAACCGTTAATTATTTTAAGCGTCTAAAACACGTAATGTATAACTGGTTATCTACGTTTGTTATATATGTTCCGTAGCCGAATTGTTAGATAGGACGCATTCTGACCATGAGACCCGGGTTCGAATCTCTCCATAGTTGATTTGTCAGGAAGGAGACTTCCTGATGTTATCGGCAAAACCATACCGAAACCAGGTCAATCCTTGTGTAAAATTGTGAAACTATGCTGTCACAAGTCATCGTGACCGAGACGTGTGCGTGTTGGCCTTGTTCACTCTAGATAACACGCTCTTTCCCAGAAACTAGAACTAAAATCTGCTCAGTATAGACCACAGGTTGGTTCTGTGGGTGTTGAATAAATACAAAAGCGCCTAGCAGCCCTAGTAGACGGGTATCCTAGAATACAAGTGGCCAGTTATACTATAGATGTTCCAGAGCTTGTCATGTCTGGCGGTGATATTGAAAACAACTGTCCTACTGTCTATAAAATGCTTGTGTAAGAGTCAACTTACGAAAAGTTAAAGAATCATTTACATTCAGGCTAATATCCGCATCTTTGTTTTTATTATCCCAATGTTTTAACGGACCTTCTTCAGGTGAGTGTCGAGAGACCCTCAGGCAATTTCGAACTGAACAGTTTATTAAATCCATGATGCACATTGTTCTACTTCCAGTCTAGGGATATTTTGTTTTGTTCTCCGCATAGTACTGCTCAATTATTGCCCATCCTGCGTCCAATGAATCTAAGACTGTGCTATCCGGCCTAAGGACTGAACTCACAATTACTCTGTGACCATATCCACGTACCAACACTTGAATCCACTAGGCTATTTTGCTCATCCGGGCGGTTGGGACAACAACAATAACGAAGCAGCCTGAATATAAATAATGATAACGCCCCATTCCAGAAACTCAGACAGAATTTATATATATATATATATATATATATATATATATATATATATATATATATATATATACATATGTGTGTGTGTGTGTGTGTGTGTGTGTGTGTGTGAGTGTGTGTAAAAAATAATGCTTGAAGCAATAAAAATATCGGATTAAAAATAAATCCTTTAATTCTCTAGAAAATGTTTATTTACATTTCGGACACAAAACTGAACAGATATAGATTCATGGAGAAAATCTAAACGAGGGTGTGTACAGTTCTTAAAAGGGTAAATAGAACATTGATGGGCTGTAACAGTCTTTGTGGCCGAGCGGTCTAAATTCACCAGATAAAACGAATGTTTGGGTGTAGTAGGAGAGTATATATATATATATATATATGAAGAATTATAATTTTAAGGTGTGCTATATTTATGGGATAAAGTGCTCAATATCAGAGATAGAGCGTATGTAAATATAAATATAAAAGTGAACATTGAAGTCAACACTCAGAGGCGACAGGCTGTTTCGTGCTAGACGCAATCGTCAGGCGAACTGACGATTGTGTCTACTGAATATCTGTATTTAAGCCCAGACGAGAAAAATGGATTATAATAGCAATTATTCTTAGAAAATATTTATGATATATACCTGGTAAACTTTTTAGCGTCTGGAATCGTGCCGCATTTCGTGTTGCCACAGGCTTCAGTTGTTCAGGTCCCAACACCAAAACACATACTGTATCGACGAAGGGCGATTTTTTTCATATTCGCCTTATTTTAAGAGAGGGATAGTCGTGGTAGCATTGATGCTAAATGGTAGCGGGAGTAACGCTTGCCGACTCCTTGGCTTAGTATTTCACCACGTGTGGGCTAGCTTCTCTAAGTAATCTGAGTACAAGAGGCGTATTAACTCTTCAAAATTCTTAAAGCAACTCCAACAAATCTGCGTTTGCGCTTTAACGACTTTCTACAGTTTAAACAGACCATTTATAAAAATGTTCAAACCATCTTCATTTCTTGAAATATTATTCGCCTTCGTCATTCTTCTATAAGAAAGCGACAATTAGGGAGGCTTTAACTTTGCTTCGTTCGACAGTCTTTTCTTCTCTTATTATCTGAAAATGATTGTGGAATGTTTTTCCTTCTGCTTGTCAAAAATGAACTTAATTGTACGCGCCCTTTTTTTCAATCAATAAGAGGCAAATGATTAAACAAACAAAAGGAAGAAAAAACAAAAATACAGACGCAAAGTTTTTTCTTTTCTTTTAATCTTTATTATTCTCACGAGTACTTAAATCTGTTTTTATCATTATATTTCTTTCTCTTTTGTTATTATTATTAAAACTTTTAATTTGGCAAATGCGTTCTTTTACGGTTTTTACTTTTCCTTCCAAAATCTCACTCGATTTCTTTATCCAAACACATACGAGTCAAATCTAAATTTAAATGAAAATAAGCCATTTTTTAATTTTTTTTAGTGAAAAACAAAAAACAAACGTCGACTGTATTTGATACTAAAGTCCTTGGTGACTGGTATCAATAAATCTATTGAACTTTGCAATCTCAAGTGAATATTTCTTGGAAATTTTCGACAACAGTTAAAATATTGACGAAAACACCAGGTATTTATTAAGAAGTTCATAGTCTGGCATGGGTGGAGTAATGGATAGCGGCTCGGATTGAGGAATCGGAGGGCCGAGTTCGAATTCCATATTCGAATTTATATTCATTTACGTGCTAATACCCATGGGAAAGGTATGAATCCTCTTCTCCCCATGGCATTGGATGGTAACCTACCGAGGAAAATAATCTGGCTCGTCAGTCATGGCGCATAACTGACTGATAGCCTGGCGCAGGTCTTGCAGAGTGAGAATCCTGGTGAAAATCCAAATCATTGAACTTTCAAGTCCGTAATACGAACTTGTTAACCATAGCTAGAAAGAAGACAAGTATGATATTATATTTTGCAGCTATTTCTTCTTTTAACTTCTATGATTAGTTAATGACAGGACTTACCGCATACTAAAATAATAAACGCACTATATACAAGTTGGTTCCGTATTGTACATGTTTGAAAAATTATTAAATTATCAACGAGACAATGCAGATAAAAAACATCAATAATTTTCCGTTGCCTTTAATTCCTGTTTATTTCTCTCTCTCTCTCTCTTTCCCTCTCTTTCTCTCTCTCTTTCTCTTCACCTCTCTCTTTCCCACTCTCTTTCCCTGTCTCTTTCTCTCTCTCTTTCCCTGTCTCTTTCTCTCTCTCTTTCCCTCTCTCTTTCTCTCTCTCTCTCCCCTCTCTTTCTTTCCTTCTCTCTCTTTCTCTTTCCCTCTCTCTTTCTCTCTCTCTTTCCGTTTCTCTTTCTCTCTCTTTCCGTCTCTCTTTCTCTCTCTTTCCCTATCTTTTCCCCTCTCTCTTTCCCTCTCTCTTTCCCTCTCACTTTCTCTCTCTCTCTCACTTTCCCTCTCTCTTTCCTTCTCTCTTTTTCTATCTTTCCTCTCTCTTTCTCTCTCTCTTTGCCTCTCTCTTTCTCTTTCTTTCTCTCTCTCCTTTTCTCTCTCTCTCTCTTTCTCTCTCGCTATTTTGAGGTTCAGGTTAATGTTGATTCATTGCGTTGCATAGTGTAACGTCCACATAATAATCAAATCAGCTGATCTTGCTGGTAAGGGGCAATATAAAAAGATATCCCAATACCCCGTTACACATTCGTTTAAAAATTCGTTTTTTCATTCATGTCCGAAAGAAGAAAAATATTTAATCTGTTAAAACGCAATTTAAAATTGTTGTTTTAAACTCCCAAAACCAATAGTTTGTAAAAATTAGACAAAAATAATTATATAGTATGAAAAATCAGATAAGAGGCTGATCCAAATTTGATAAAATGGTTTCAATTCAAGCTTTGCCAATACCGTTATGTCATTCATTTGATATAGAAAAAATAAATGATATTTCATATAGAAAAATATAGAAATATTAATATTAAATAGAAATATTAAATAGAAATATTTCATATAGAAAAAATGATATTAGTCTATTAATTGAACATCTATAACGTCAACATTTTTTCACTGTTGTGATTATTTTAAAGACAGAAGAATGGTGATTACGTAGAGAGTAAATATCATTGCTTGAGAACAGGGAATAGTTACAGTGAAAGACAAAAATGGAGACATAGTTCGATTTTCAAGAAGGAGACATGTAATGAACCTCATTTGTAAGCAAAATATTATGAGAAGGGAGTGAATTACAGTCGAAGTAACTTTATATAAAATCATCTTCATTTTTATAAGAATACATGTAGGAAGATGTCTCTATCAGATGTAGTCAATTTCAGTATTCTATTAACAAAATATTACATTTAAAACATCTACTGTTTCTTTGAAATGGGGGAGAATGAACAAAACTGAAGACTGAAGGCGTCATACACCCGAGGAAAGCTGGAGAAACAATCGGTCAAAATTATGGCAATAAATTTTATAATAAGGATAAAGATACTAGTCTCAATAATTAATGAATTAATTTCAATTTCTAAACTTTTGTTTTAGGGTTTGGTAAGGAACATCAGCTAAGTAAGCCAATTAAATTAATTAACCTTGGGAAAATAAAAAAATAATAGGAAATAATGATAAAAATAATTAAACAGGTGAGCACCACCCGTGAAAGGAATTTGTTATAAAGTTTTGTCGCCACTCTTGGCGAGCAGTATCCATTTTAAGCCAATTGGAAAACATCAGTTAAGGGGCTACTTTGATGAATATGGTGGAAACTGGATAGCGCCTAGTATAATAAATAATAAGCTGAAGCAAAGAGCCTTATTGAAATGAATGCAGGTTAGGCCAAAAGTACAGAACATCTGCTGCAGATTTGCTATTGATATTCATGTATTAACCTTTTTTTTCTTTATCGGCGCCATATTCCTACTTGGTGTGGGAGGTTATGGCTCTCCACAGAATCTTGTCTTTTCTTGCGCCCGGCAATACGCTATGATATTTCTTTATTATTATTCTGTGTATTCCTACATTAAAATGTTTGTAAAATAGTTTACTCTCTGCTTTCCTCAGTTTCTCTTGCATATTCTATGCGCTTTGTGAGTATCAAATTCACTAAGCCTTCTTTCCTGATTATATATGCCATCCCCAAATTTCATCTCTTTCTGATTGTTAGCAACCATTTCCTTGTGTTTCTTATTTACTGTAAAACTTCCGAAATATCCATCAGTTGAACTGTATCTTATTTAGTTCAAGTCTCTTTTGTATTTTCGTTTTAGATGGACTTGTCACGTTTTTTTTTTCAACTCGGAGAATAGACATCACGTAGTAATCTTTATGATTTTCTTCCTTTAACCCTTTGAGCCCTGCGTTCCTGAACAATTTTAACCCATCTGCCTGAGCTCATAAGTCAAAATTCGATAATTATTGGTATGTAGTGTTTCACGGTAGATATAAAAATAGTTACAAGGGTTTACCCACCGTTCAATCTGTATGTGGGAATTTAAGTCATTTTTCTCTACCATTGTTCAACCTCTGGTTGGGCATTAAGTCATTTTCCTTTACCACCGTTCAACCGGTGGCTGGGCATCACGTCATTTTTCTCTGCCTCTTTTCAACCGGTAGCTGGGCATTAAGTCATTTTTCTCCACCACCGCTTTACCGGTGGTCAGGGATCAAAGGGTTAATTTATCCTTCGATCCCTTCGTATCATTTTCCCTGAAAAATTATTTATTTTTCTTACTATGCACTTTACCCTTTTAAAAATATCTGAACGCCATTTTTTATTGCACGTTTAAAACCCCAGTTTAACAAATTTGCATTTTGAAAAATCAACAGACCTTCTTGCTGTTAGCCGTCTGCATAATCACTGAGCCCAACCCGCAAAGGGAAGTAGATTTAAAGTTATTTATTTGTTGAGGTCATTGGGGAGACAAATATTCTAATTTTGCTGAGGCACTGATCCGGTTATTTGTAAATATAAAGTTGGAAGATCTGAAGACTTAACTCAACAGACACGGCAGATAAAGAAAGACATCTATGCCAAAAGTAGAAACACAAGTTTGGCTGTTGATCCGGAGTGATTTGAATGATTTATTTATTTATTTTTCAAAATAGAACTCATTCTTTGTTGAATCGAACTTAACGCGGGAATGCACGTTAAAAGAAAGCTTCTAACTGCGTGCTCGGCAAAAATAAGTTCGCTTCAAAGATTTGTACAATGCGGACAGCTTTATATTATGAATCGGAAAGAAATCTATACTTACAGTCGAGAGGAGATTTATCTAGAAGAGAAAGAATGAAAAAAAAAACTTCTTGTGAAAGAATGAAACAGAATAAGATGCAAGAATTGAAAGAAGAAAAAGTAAATAAAAACTGGTTAATAAAAAAGAATAATGGAGGAAAAGATCAAGAAAAATTAAAAAATAATGAAAAGAAGACGAGATAAATAAAGAGAGAGAATAAAGACAAAAAGAATAACGTAAAAGAAAATAAATGAAAATATTAAAGTAAGAAATAAAAATACAAAAAGCAAAATAAGGAAAAATATAAAATGAAAAAAGGAAAATGATAAAAGGGAAGTAAAAAGAGAAAGATAAACAAAGATATATATATATATATATATATATATATATATATATATATAGTCAACGACGAAATTATTCCTACACCCATCAATTTTTAATATTTTTATCAATTTCTCAGAATCTAATGCCCGTATGATGCCAGTTTTTTTATGTTAATAAGCACAAGAAAAAGAAGAAATGCATGATAAGAAGATGGAGACTTTAATTATCCATTTCATTTATAATTTATATTTCGTGGACCCGGAGATGTACATCTCATCAGAACGAAATCTACTCCGCATATTGAGAAAGCACTCCGGACGGACACAATACATTGGTAGTCGGGAGGGAAAGTGAGAGAGAAGGGGTGGGTAAAGAGTGGGCTAAGGGATTAGTGATTAGTAGTAGTCAGTTGTCCCAGCCAAGAATTTACACTATACTTTTGAGAGTTTAATATTGGGTTGTATCTTACATTGAACGATACCGTTTGCTGTTTTTAGTCAGGACAAATCAGGTCGATTCGAATCAATTTAATGAAAGGAATCTTAATCCAAGAATAAATAATCTGAAAGTACTTTAGTCCTTGTTCTTCTAATAACATAAATATTTTGGCAATAAAATTTTGTTTTTCTCAAGTGTGGGGCTGTTTTTCTTCATGGTATGTTCTTTTTTATGAGGTACGTAATTTTAAGTGTTTAAATAAGAATGGGGGATCCAGCTTACTTTCAGTGGCTTTCAAGAGATAAATGGTATATCGGTAGAAACGCTGTGATCAAGACTAGGTTTAAAACTTCAGAGAATAATGACAGTATCTTAGAAGTTTTGAAAATGTCATGAAAGTGACTGAAGATAGAATTTAGCTCCCTTTTCCCTAATTAGGGCGTGCCACATTTAGCTGGCCATGTGCCAATCAGTGGAGACTCTTGTATTTCCGGGGGGGGGGGTGACCAGAGTTATAAGAGAAAAGCTGCAGAGGAAAGTAGGGGTTTTGTATTTACAATTTCTTTATCAACGCGCGGAAAAAGGCTCGTAACACATTTTTATACTTTGCCGGCATATTTTCGACTTTATAGAATGAAAAATTCAATTTCGGCTTTCCCATTTCTCTCTAGCTATCTTTATTTCTCGGGTTTTGAATAAGGCTTAAGACCATATCACGTTCAAACACCAGTTTTCGCAAAATCACCGAAGTTAAGTAACGCTTGGTCTGGTCAGTACCTACATAGAAAGGTGACCACTTTGGAATACACGGAATTAAGTGTGCAGCAGAAGAAAAGAGAGAAAAAAAGAAAATGGGAAAGAAGAGGGGAAGCGTGGGAGAAGGTAAGGAATGAAAAAGAAGATAAAACGAGAGAAGTAATAGAAAGAAAGAAGATAGGAAAAAACGGAAGAAAGGAAAAATAAAGAATAACGAAAAGAAACGAATGATAAAGGGTAGAAGAAGGAAGAAAGAAAAATGGAAGGAATGACGGTAAGGAAAAGAAAAAAAGAAAAAATGAAATAGAAAGAAATAAAATAGGGAGGAAAAAAGAAGGGATGATGGAAAAGAAGAAAAGAGAAAAAGAAAATTAATGGTGTAGTTTGTGAAGTTAAACACTCGTTGCCACTTTGGTAATGTCAACAAATACTCGTTTACACTTTCGCAAAGTTCGTTGTCGTAAAGACTTTCTAATCGCAGATACAACTATAGTAACGCCGTTGAACAATGCTGGTGTCAGACGTCTTCGAACTACACTCGCACTAATAGTACTTGCTCGATATTACTCACTCGAAAAGTAAAAAACCGAATAGTGATCGGAATATTAATCCGTATAGTGATCAGTATAGACAATAGTATAGTGAATGGTATAGAGAATAGTGATATGTATAGTAATGGAGGATAGAATAGGAATAGTGATCTGTATAGTAATGGAGGACAAAGTAGGAATAGTGAACTGTATAATAATGGAGGATACAGTAGGAATAGTGATGTATATAGTAATGGAGGATAGACTAGGAATAGTGATGTGTATAGTAATGGAGGACAAAATAGGAACAGTGATCTGTATAGTAATGGAGGATAGAGTAGGAATAGTGATATGTATAGTAATAGAGGATTGAGTTGGAATAGTGATCTCTATAGTAATGGAGGATAGAATCGGTATAGTGTTCTGTATAGCAATGGAGGATAGAATAGGAATAGTGATCTGTATAGTAATGTAGGATAGAGTAGGAATAGTGATCTGTATAGTTATGGACGATAGATTAGGAATAATGATCTGTATAGTAATAGAGGATAGGGTAGGAATAGTGATATGTAGAGTAATGGACGATAGAGTAGGAATAATGATCTGTATAGTAATAGAGGATAGAATAGGAATAATGATATGTATAGTAATGGAGGATAGAATAGGTATAGTGATGTGTATAGTAATGGAGGATAGAATAGGTATAGTGATCTGTATAGTAATAGAATATAAATAGTGATCCTTATAGTGATGGAGGATAGAGTAGGAATTGTGATGTGTATAGTAATGGAGGTTAGAGTTGGAATAGTGATGTGTATAGTAATGGAGGACTGAGTTGGAATAGTGATCCGTATAGTAATAGAGGATAGATTAGGAATAGTGATCTGTATTGTAATGGAAGATAGAATAGGAATAGTGATCCGTATAGTAATGTAGGATAGAGTAGGAATAGTGATCTGTATAGTAATGGAGAATAGTGTAGGAATTTTGGTCTGTATAGTAATGGAGGTTAGAGTAGGAATAGTGATGTGTATATTAATGGAGGACTGAGTTGGAATAGTGATCCGTATAGTAATAAAGGATAGATTAAGAATAGTGATCTGTATATTAATGCAGGATAAAATAGGAATAGTGATCTGTATAGTAATGGAGTATAGAATAGGAATAGTGATGTGTATAGTAATGGAGGATAGAATAGGAATAATGATATGTATAGTAATGGAGGATAGAATAGGTATAGTGATGTGTATAGTAATGGAGGATAGAATAGGTATAGTGATCTGTATAGTAATAGAATATAAATAGTGATCCTTATAGTGATGGAGGATAGAGTAGGAATTGTGATGTGTATAGTAATGGAGGTTAGAGTTGGAATAGTGATGTGTATAGTAATGGAGGACTGAGTTGGAATAGTGATCCGTATAGTAATAGAGGATAGATTAGGAATAGTGATCTGTATTGTAATGGAAGATAGAATAGGAATAGTGATCCGTATAGTAATGTAGGATAGAGTAGGAATAGTGATCTGTATAGTAATGGAGAATAGTGTAGGAATTTTGGTCTGTATAGTAATGGAGGATAGAATAGGAATAGTGATGTGTATAGTAATGGAGGATAGCATATGAATAGTGATGTGTATAGTAATGGAGGATAGCATATGAATAGTGATCTGTATAGTAATAAGGATACATTATAAATAGTGATCTGTATAGTAATAAGGATACATTATAAATAGTGATCCGTATGGTAATGGAGAATAGAGTAGGAATATTGATCTGTATAGTAATAAAGAATAGAATAGGAATAGTGATCCTTATACTAATGGAGGATAGAGTAGGAAGAGTGATGTGCATAGTAATGGAGGATAGAGTTTGAATAGTGATCTCTATATTATTGGAGCATTGAGTATAAATAGTGATCCGTAAAATGATGGACGATAGGATAGGAATAGTGATCTGTATAATAATAGAGAGTAGGAATAGTGATCTCTATAGTAATGCAGGACAGATTAGAAATAGTGATCCGCATAGCAATGGAGGATAGAGTAGGAATAGGGATCCGTATAGTAATGGATGATAGAATAGGAATAGTGATGAGATAGTAATTGATGTTAGAGCAGGTATAGTGATCCGTATAGTAATGGAGGATAGAGTAGGAATAATGACCTGTATAGTAATGGAGGATAGACTAGGAATAGTGATCTGTATAGTAGTAGAGGATAGATTAGGAATATATAACTGTATAGTAATGGAGGATAGTGTAGAAAGAGCCATCGTTAACAGATTAGAATGAATTGAAAGAAAGAAGAAATATAGGAAGGAATGAAATGAATAACTTAAAATCTTTAAAGAAATAACTTCAAATAAATAGAGACTCACATAAAAAACATCTTTTTAAATTGTGTTACGTTCAATTCAAAGAGAAGAGAAAAAAATTGAGCATACACGAACGAAGGAAAGTTTAAAGCGAACATTCACCGAATTTATTTGAATTGTTGCAAATCTTATATTATCGACGCGCTTTGATTTGTAGAAAAACGAAGCACATTTCGGAAACAATTGAGTTTTTGATTACAGGTCGACACCCTGAAATATAAGGATTATTTGCCGTTCCATCCAAAATTAACCCTTCGATAATGGAAATACACAATGAAAAAGGAGTGCCCCGAAGCTCAACGTTCGATCTTCTGTGAAGAACTGCTTATAACAAAACTCGCCGAGGAGTGTCCATTATAGCTTTGTATTCAAATCACCAACGCAGTGTGAATGAATCAGAGAGATTCTATGTTGGATGTTATTTTCTGATCATCTTCTGGCATGTGACATTATTGATAATTGCGAAGCTGAAACTAAATTCGGTACACGGGAGAATATGCGAACAAAAGATGTGTTACAACAGACTTCCATGTGGGGAGAGCTTACAATTGAATTATTTCTGAAGATAGAGAAGCACATCTGCATAAAGCTTATGTTTTATTTTAGCATTTCTTTGCAATTCCATCTCCTGTTTTGTATAATTATTTAATTTCATATATGTTGCCCTAAAAGAATCTAATAGTAGTTCTCATTACTTGAAGAATCATCAATATGACAGTTTCTGTCACATTCTTATTAATACTTTTAAAAGTAGAAAGGACTGTTGTAGTTTTTGTAGAAAGGACTAAACAACATTTGTAAGAAGAATGTATGTCCATCAACAAAAGGGACACTCCAAGATGAAAACTACAAATTGGGGATGTCAAAATCAAACAAGTCGAGCAATTGTTTTAACAGACGACGAAAAATGTGGCATGTTGGAATAGCGAATGATGCCTTCCAAGAGAATCCCGTAAGCCATTAATGTCCTAAGGGCACTACGTGTATTTCAGCCGTTGCAACCGTGGTGTGTTCTGGACAATCAAGCCTGACGAAGGCTTGATTGAATACAGAGTTTTCATTCACTTAAACTGGTTGCCACCTACGCCTATAGGACCCAGCCTTTTCTACTATTTTATCAATAGTTGGGGGGAAAGGGATGGATTTATATTAACACGTAAGTGAATGTTATGAACTCGATTCGGTTCTTCGCTTCCGCAATCCGATACGCTTTGCATTACTCCACCGTATAACGTATTAAGAAACAATAAAAATTTGTTATAAGGAAAGAAAAGAGCGCTAAACTGCTATGTTACATCAAACCTCCTATGAAAGTGAATGATGAACAATTTATTCACAGATGTAGAGGAGGCTTGAGATAACTGAGATATGGATTTACAGAAGGACGCTGGGAAAACAATATGAGCAACTAGAAAGCTTTACGGAAAAGAAAACTCAGTCAGGTATGTGCCATGCATGATACACGCTTAGGCGATCAGTTACCTTTCGATACATGACTGACGAAGCAGATTTTTTCCTGCAGTAGGTTTCCATTTCTTTCTTCGGTAAACCAGTTGCCATCCAAGGCTATAGAACCCGGTCTTTCCTGCTATTTGCCCATAGCTGGTGGGGGGAGGGAGAAGAGGATACTTTTCCCAAGGGTATTCACACGTAAGTGAATGTAATGGATTCGAGTGGAATTCGAACTCGGCTCTCCGATTCTTCAATCCGTGCCCCCCCCGACTAAAATAAAACTAAAGAATTAGAAACAGAAAGTTGGAATTTCTGGGACACATAAGAGCTTGAAAAAGATTTTGACACCCACGGGACATATTGAAGGTAAAAAAGAGAAGAAGTAAACATCGCGTAACCTAACTGAGCTTTTGTAAATGGATAGCGAAACAAGGATTCGGAAGTAGAGTAAAGAGACAAATTTTGCTTACAGCTTCAAAAGATGAGAAACTGTGGCGTGCTGTGACCGCCCACGCCATGAAAGAACAGCGTACACAAAAGAAGAATTATGATCTCTGACAAAAAGAATTGAAAACAGAAAATCCCGAAACACCGCTAAGTATGACGCACGGCCATGTAAACCACTAGTGAGATTCAAATTTACGAAAGTAATATTATTCTGCGAGTCGTTTCTCTATGTGTTATGGTCCAGGTTAGGACCAAGGAAGAACAACACGAACACAAAAGTAGAATTAACGAAGATATATTACACGGAATAATAATACAAGATGTGGAATGTGTTAGTATGACTGTCAGTGTGCTTTGGAGTGAACTACTATCGGCTCGACTCGATTCGTCCCTCTCTCTTGAGAGGCGTAGTATACATAGTGTTAGGAAGAGTTCATTCTGTAGTTATAGGTAAGGACCCATAACACTATGATAACACCTTCTGGGGAGTTATTACTATTAATGAATGCTGGGTTGTCCCCCCCCCAAAAAAAAAAGAAAAAAAGAAACTAAAGAAGCAACTGCTCCAGATTCGGATATGAATTGGAGAGGCCAATATCAAGCAAGAAATTTTAAATATCAGGAAATTGTTTTAAGAAAGGACAGAATACGTTACACCGAAATCTGAAAGCGCATTGGAATAACGAAAGATGCCTTCCAGAATCTAAAGAAAGTATTATGAAACAGGAAAATCTCGTTAGAAACAAATAAAAGAGCGCTGAAATGTTATGCGGTGAAAAAAGGCTGTTCTTCTATATGGAATCTGAACGATTTGCTCACAGATAAAAAAGAGATTTCAGGCAGCAGAAATGTGAATCTACAGGAGGATACTGAGACTGATGCGAGTAACGAAGAAGCTGAAAACAAAAAGAACACATACTTAGAATCGGAAAGAAACAATTGAAATATTTTGGACATATGACGAGGAAAGAAGGCTTGGAGAATTTGATACTTGCAGGACATATTGAAAGGAAGAGAGACTGGGGGCGGGGAAATCGAGTAACCTACCTAACAATTTGGGTAAATGACTGTTAGAAAAGGAATTAGAGGGATGGGAAAAGGACAAAACTTATTAAGAACTACAAAGTAGAGGAGGCTGTGGAGAGCGATGAAAATAATTCCCGAGGAACCACGATACACAGAAAAAGATTATTGTCATTTCTCTTCGCTCCTTTTTTTTTGTTTTTTTGGCTGCAATTTTTAACGTTTCTTCATCGCTGTACTCATCCTGTCGAATCCTATTTCTACACGAATTGATCTGGAACAAACAAAAATGGTCAATGAAAGAAATCAATTAACGTATTTCCTCCTTATTCTTCATTCGAGTTTATTTTTTACAAAAGTTAAAATATAAATCATGGATTCAAATATTATTTTTAAAATGTTGGAGGTCTTCTGTTTTTAATGGAAGGTACGTCGCTCTAGACCAAATATAGACTTTGGAAAATGCATTAAATTGTGTCTGTTATATATATATATATATATATATATATATATATGTGTGTGTGTGTGTGTGTGTGTGTGTGTGTGTGTTTGTGCGTGTGAAAACTTCGGCAGTTAAATATATATGCATGAATGTATGTATGCAAATATGTATGCAAGTATGTATGTATTGTATTATTATGTATTGTATGTATGCAAGTATGTATATAGTACCGCGCAAAATTATTCGACGAATAAAAACCATTAATATTTAACAGAAAGAGGGCTGTATGTGGCACAAGGCTGAGTTTATCGTGGTTTCTCCGAGCCCGTAGGCTCGGCCAAAAATATTCCCTTAGAACCCGCATAAACGGGTTCAGGGCCTGTCTACTTCCCCGGACGAAATTCTGCCCTTCGGCAAAGCTTTGTCCGGATTCCTCTCTGCTCAAGGCGGAGAGTTCGACAGTTGAACAGAATATGTCACTGTTGCGCGAATATAAACTATATTTAACGCCTTCCCCCCCACGTGGGTCGTATGTGGCACTAGGCCGAGTTTATCGTGGGTTCTCGGAGCCAGTAGGCTCGGGCAAAAATATTCCCTTAGAACCCGCATGAACGATCGCACTGAGGAGCTGTGATAGAGCGTAACAGTATTGTCTGTGAATGACATAATTTAGCTCTTGAAAATACATTTCAATTGAGCACTGTTGAGTGATAAGCTAATTCTATAAACAACAGCCACCTGCACTAATGCAAAGCTCTTCAGTAAAATGAATGGAGCACTTTGGCTGATTGGCATTTGTTTACTTTTGTAAAAACAATACGCTAGATTTAGTTGTGTAACTCTACCGAGTGAAGATAGCTCTGGCTGACACCAGATTAGTTGTGTTTCAATCCTGGCTTAAGGCATTCGGAAGTCTATACCGCACTGAGGAGCTGTGATACAGCGAAACAGTACTCTCTGTGAATGACATATATATATATATATATATATATATATATATATATATATATCTTCGGCAAAGCTTCGTCCAGCTTCCTCTCCGCCTCGGCGAATAGTTTGACAGTAATGGACGGTGTATATCACTGTTCCCAGGAATATAAACTATTATAAATTTCTAATATTTACCAGCATATAAATGTATAATTCACATCAGGTTTACTGCCGATTAGATATTGAACTTATTGGGATCATGCCCATACCCAAGAATAATGATTTTCGTAGTGATTCTGAATGTGATTTTTTTTGTTGATGGAGGATGTTTTTATATTTATACTTAGTGTTATCTTGGCTTAGTTTTCGAGTATGGCGTCTTCACACGTCGATGGATGTCATGCCAGTTCTAGAACCCTACCAACACGCATTCGCACGCGCACGCACAAGTTGCTAAACACGTCGACCATCGCAGCTCTTGGCAATTCCAATCTCACTGTTGTATCTGTTGATAATTCTTTTGAATTGTCTATTAGACACGAACTTCCTATTCACAAGCATTCTTTCTGTTACAACTGCACCGACGATTGGGATTTATTTCGTGATTTTCTTCGCGATAGGTGTGTAAATTCTTACTACCCTTCTGGGAATTCTCTCATCAAGGGTTTCTTCTGAGGTGAAAAAAGGCCGGTGTCGATGCTTTTGCATCTCGTTGGAAATATTGGTGAAACCACAATTTTCACGTTTCTCGACAAAATCATTCTCGACATAATCTATCTTATACCTTTATAAGTTCATCCATGCATTGAATATTGCTGTCACATCTGGTTGGGTGCCTTTACTATATATTCAGAGATACTTGACAAAATCCAAAGAAGAATCTGGAATATTATTGGTCTTGACCTGGCATCTCGACTTCAGTTACTCTCCTTAATAATTTTTTCTCATATACTTTCATAATCTTGTGACTTGATTAAGGGAAATGTTTATATATATATATGATTATATAGTGTGTTTATGTAAAAATAAATACGCTTAAATTCACCTTCATCCCTGCCGTGCGTCAACGGCTTAGTGGTAGAATACCCGATTGACGCCAATTCAGTCGGGTTCCGATCCTAGCTAGAGGCAACCGGACGTCTAGCCACACAGATGAGATGTGATACAACGAAACAGTCTGTCTGTGGATGACTATATAACTATATATATATATATATATATATATATATATATATATATATATATATATATATATATATAGTTATATATATATAGTTATATATATATAGTTATATATATATAGTTATATATATATAGTTATATATATAACTATGAACCTAAAGAGCCAGGCAAACCTACCCGGATCGTCAGGGAACGCTGGCCAGCGTACCCTGACGATCCGCGTAGGTGAAACCTAGGTAGGTTTGCCTAGCTCTTTAGGTTCATAGTTAGATTTACTCTACTTAGTGTATTGAGTACTTTGCTTAGTTACTTTTGCTTTACTCGTGTTGGAGGTTTTTTTCTTTGGACTCTGAACTTGGATTCTGGACGATTGTTTTCGCCTCAATTACATGTTCTTAGTTCTTTCTTTTTTTATCCCTTATTTTTCCTTGGGTATTGGTTTGTTCATTTACAAGCCAAAACACCTAAGGTTTTTTTTTGAGCGATTTCAATTCAACTAAGCCATTTTTAACAATTATTTGTGTTATAATACAATTACAGATGGTGTGTAAGTGCTACTGTAGGCGGTTTCAAAGTTGCTGAAAGTAGATATAGTCTCTATTTCCAAATACACATAGTATATTGTTGCCGTGTTCATAAATATGTATGTTGTGCATTGAGGTTGGTACGACTCCATTCTGGTTTAATTGTGTCCATATTGAGCTCTGGTAGGAGCATAACGTTTACTCGTCGAGAGCACGAATGTAATACGTACCATCTACTACAACAACAAAAAAAAAAAAAAATAAATAAATAAAAAAAAAAAAAAATACAACCCACCAAGACAACAAACGTTTAAAAGTGATGGAAGAAAGGAATAAATTAATATTTAATAATTAATTATGAACACGTGTTCGCAAATTCAGAATGTTATTTTCAACCACTTTCGTACAGTCTACAATAGCCCTCACATACCATTTATTATATTAGTATAACAAAAATATATTATATTAATATATATGAGATTATTATATTAGTAAAACAAAAACTCGTTTGCTAAAGGCACTAGTAACCAACAAACCTTTGGACGATTTTTTACATTTATCCAGAAACGAAAGCGCTTGCAAGAAAAGCATAAACAAAAAAGAAAAAGTACAGTGTTAGTCTTGTTCACCGAACATGTATTAAATAGTGACTGCTTCCCAAACACACACACACACACACACACACACACACACACACACACACACACACACACACACACATATATATATATATATATATATATATATATATATATATATATATATATATAAATATATATATACATACACGCAAAAATCTAATATAGTTATTTTTCTTTGAGTACAGGCAGCAGTTTGTGCTAAAGTTATTTTCAGTAAGATATTTCTTCTTTCAGATTGGGACCAAATAAACAACTTTCTTTTTTCCAACAGCAGTAAACCGCATTCCACTAAATCTACTCAAGTGATAAAACGCTTTTCTTTTGGATTCTTTGCCTAAATATGTCCTCCGAAATCCAGGCACATCATGAAATCTATGACCGATCCCTTCCTCTTTCCAGTATTTTAATAAAAATCTCCCATCAAATCTTTCAAGTTCCCAGCGGAATCCTGACTTCTGCGGTTCTTCGTCGTTATTCGCTATTTCTTCTCGACGCACGAATAGGAAATCTCCATGAATTCCGAGAAATCTCAGATAAGTTATAGCCACCGGTCATTTTTCTGACACTCCTATTGCCAAAGTCATCAAAGCTACGAATTTAGTAATCACCAACTGGGAAAGGAAAATTTAGAATTCTTTCAGCAAATATGACTCTTAGTCCTAGACTCAAACAAACGACGCTGGGGTTTTGAATGTTGCAGATGAAAACCCTAAAAAATCTACTGACAATTACTGAAACAAATGAAAAAAAATATCGACTACTTTCATCTTCTTGTGGTAGCCTAGGCTGACAGTATTCGAAAAGTGAGAACGAATCGTATTAAATTTCATCTTAGAAATTCTCGTTGCTTAAAAATCTATTCAATTACAGAAATGCTGTGGCTGTTCACGTGTTCCATGGCCGTTAAATATGCTTATAGTATTTGTTGGTTAATTGATTGATTGATTTGATCATTTACCAACGTATTAACTCCTTTATGGGTCATTTAATGTCAAGATTTAATTTTCCTGCGATCTTTGAAGTATGTTATTCTGCTTCCACAGTTGAATCCATGGTAATTGATACTCAGCTTTTGAGCATATACATGATGTGTGGATACAATTACTCGAGGCAATGACATGTGTATTTTATGTTGTAGTTTTATTAAAGTCATATTTTGGAATACAGTTTGATTTCTTTAAGAAATTGTCGGATATAATATGGATTAATGTCATGAAATACTTTTTAATATTGTTTTTGGATGTTCGATTAAGTGTATAGACATCAACATTCATGGGTCATTCTATGCTGAGATTTAAATAAGTTGGACAATTTTATGGCTTCAACTAAATATATATTGTATTCCTTTAACTGCGCTGGAAATGTATTGCTGGTCATGTTGTTTTAAAAAGGTATTGTTGCTAATTTACTATAAATAGGTATTGTTGCTAATTTACTATAAATAGGTAGTGTTGCTAATTTACTATAAATAGGTAGTGTTGCTAATTCACTATAAATAGGTAGTGTTGCTAATTTACTATAAATAGGTAGTGTTGCTAATTCACTATAAATAGGTAGTGTTGCTAATTTACTATAAATAGGTATTGTTGCTAATTTACTATAAATAGGTAGTGTTGCTAATTTACTATAAATAGGTAGTGTTGCTAATTTTATTATAAATAAGTATTTTTTACATAAAATGTATTGCTGTTATTTTTACTATAAAAATCCATTTTTAGACTTTCATAGTGTTTTGTTTGGGGATTCACTATTTGCCCATAGCTGGGACCCTAACAGGTGCTACCACCACGGGTCAGGTTGGACCTGGAAACAACAGCAGTTAAGAGGTATTACCACGCTCTTCAAAACCTCAAATCTGCTGATCTGCGTTACTGCAGGATATAATTTATCATCAAACCCAGGACTGGTATTTGTTGAAGACCGCGTGAAACTATTGAGTCATAATTAACTTCCGTCTTGGGGAAATAATTGTTATAACGAAAGTAACTTACTAACTAGCCGCTCCTTAAATATATCATGACAGGTGTTGAAAAATGGGTTATTTACAACAAAGTTCAACGCAAAAGGTATAGTAGAATGACAATGATAACTAATCCTAAAACCTGATCTGCATAGAAGGAAGGTAATGTGTATCTGGTAATGTAGTGCGTAATTATTTAGTGTTCTTAAAGGATAATGAAATACTGAATGCACAATTACTGGGCCAGCAGCTGCAACATGGCCATAAAATATGTTCGTCAATAGGAAAACAGGCTGTTTTCTCTCCTTGAAAACGCAAAGCCACACACAGCAAAAATATCTCTGGAAAAATATTCTCAACCCCGACCCTACGAGGTGCCTGAGCAAGATGTCATTATAAATAACGAATATCCAGTTCAATAAGATGTAATTATAATTTTATCTTTTGACGAATAATTTTGATAAACAAAAAAATATTTTTGACGCAACTCAGCAGTAACCCTTTTACAAATATCCCTGTTTTTATTATACAAGTCAATATTTTCACAACAGAAAATTTGTATTAAATAATCGATGTTCATATAATTTTCTGGATAAATTCATTTTGCAAAGTATTATGTGAATTTTAGCTTGTATGTGATTTATTGTAATATTTACTATAATTTATTTGCTACCTTGCGATTTTGTCATGCAACTCAAAGTTTGTTTATATTATTGTCAATAAATATTGATAATTATGTAGTTATCGATATTTATTGTTTAAGTTCTAGTTCTCTAAATATTGAATTGGGTCGTAAGAAAGCATTAACCTCAACAGTGGTATAGGATATTGTAAAGTTATTGGGTAATGAGAAAACAAGTTTGTAAAGGGCGAAAAATCGAACAGAGATCACAGAATAATTAAAAAGAAAATTACAAATATTGTCATGACAAGAATTTGATAATGGATTTTGCTTTGAGAAAATAAAAAGATATAATGAAAAGAGTTAATGAACAAGAAAACGATAAGAAAATAATTATAGAAGGCGTTGTTATGAATATAAACAGAACGGATGCAGAATATTAAGAACAGTGGCGAAAGACATGTAAGCAATCAAACTACAATCTTAAAAAAAAAACTTAAAAAGGCAATTTGAAAATTGGGTATGGAACCTTTATTGACGAATGGAAAGTTGCATCTAAATCACATGATGTTTGGGTCTTTCAAACGATACAATATACAAGACAACCGCGGGAATATTTGAGTCTTGTATTATAGGCAGTACTAGTATGGAAAACTTCAAAGTTAAATAAAGATATTTAGTCAAGGTAAGTAGTAAATTACACTACCAAGAAGTTGACGAGTACATTCATACATGGCAATGCAAGTTTACAAAACTGCAAAGCTGATTATTGCCCACCTTGCCAAAAGGTGTTTCCATTAAACTAACTAGTATATTCACACATTAAAATGCCCTTTACAAAGCCAACGAACCCATAAAAACATATAAAATAAAACACTTTATTCAGTTTTATACGATATAGTGTTAATCAAATATATCTTTTATGGCAATTACTTTTGGGATTTATTGACAAATAAATTACATTCACTTTGGATAATAAAATCTGTCACTCCAAAACAACTTTATATATATATATATATATATATATATATATATATATATATATATATATATATATGAAAGTGAACATAGAAGTCAACACTTAGAGACGACAGTCTGTTTCATGCTAGATGCAATCATCAGGCCTGACGATTGTATCTAGCATGAAACAGACTGTCGCCTCTAAGTGTTGACTTCTATATTCACTTTTATATTTACACACGCTCTATCTCTGATATTGAGCACTTTATCCCATAAATATAGCACACTTTAAGACTATATTTCTTCATGTATATATATATATATATATTAAATAAAGATATATATGTTGAAATGATGTATTGCTCGTATAATAAAAGAATATACTTTATCAACACCGGTATTTTAATATCACGTTTATCGGTAAAAAATTAAAATACATTATAAAATATAAGAGAATGGAAAATAACTTTTATGGCTTCATGTTATGTAAGAAAAATGTCGTGTAGAAATTCATCTGTAGCGCAGGGATTTGGGAACAAGAAAGAATGAAAATTGAAAAACGATTATGACGAAGAGATTTTGAGATTAGTGTAGCGGGTGGCTGAGATTAGTGTAGCGGATGGCTAAGATTAGTGTAGTGGGTTGCTGAGACTAGAAATATCGAATATTGAAGGCCGAAGTTCTTTGAACCAAAATGCTGACTGGATTCCATGCAGTCTGTACAAACACGAACGAACGGGCGCTTTTAAGTCATGAAAACTGTCCGTGAAACCAGTCAAGACAACCAGTCAAGAAGCAAAAGAAAGAACAAGCGGCGTAAAACAAAATCCTGAAAATAGTAGTATAAAGGCAAATCACGCTGAGAAGCAGCAATCAAGTACCGCTCAAAAATTAAAAGCATACCGTTAAAAAGTAGGAATGAATGAACGTTATTTATTTAATTTTAACGAGGGTGAGGATTAGGGGTTATATTGTTGCTTTTTCTTTTCTTTTTTTATTGGGGGTGATTCCGTGGATATTTCCGGGGTCGCTGATTTACTTTATAGATCATTCGTAGATGTGAATATAAGCGTGATAGACAAGAGAGATAAAATTACAAAACATATAATAAATCATCTGAGTCCATCCTACACATCTACAAATCTACCATTCGTCCATGCATGGAATACTGTTGCCATATATGGCCTGGTGCCCCCTCTTTTCATCTCGAGGTTCTCGACAAAATCCAAAGACGGATATGCAATGTGATCAGTCTTGACTTAGGGTTCCGACTGCAGTTACTTTCTCACCGACGTAATGTGGCTTCCCACTGTCTTTGCTATAAATATTTTTATGGCATTTGCTCCGACGAACTATTTTCACAGGTGCCCCGACTGCATGAATTTAAGCATGCTACTAGGTTGGCATCTCGGTCCCAACATTTTACAGTTGAAACAGTTAAATGTAACCGTCTCTTTTACCCCAACAGCTTCTTCTCTCACACTTCCCGACATTCCCTACCTCTTACTTGCTTCCCCGATAAATATAAAGTTCAAAAATGTAAATGCAATGTCAGTCGGAGTCGACCTCTTCTGTTGCCTTGATTCCCGTTCTTCTTTTTATCCTCCTCTGTTCTTTTTTATCCTTTCCTCCATCCCCACTATACACAGTCCTTTCCCTGACTTACACTCTCAGTAGCCCCCTTGCGTACTAGTGGAACTCCCGACTTGCTTCG
Organism: Acanthosepion esculentum; assembly: GCA_964036315.1. Lineage (NCBI taxonomy): Eukaryota > Metazoa > Mollusca > Cephalopoda > Sepiida > Sepiidae > Acanthosepion > Acanthosepion esculentum. Next base: position 6,162,103 of record OZ038477.1, read on the forward strand.
GGTGAAATGCTTAAAAAATAGAACAACAACATTTTATTGCCTTAGCAAAATTAAACAGGAAATATAAGAAGAAAAAAGCGGAAGTGTGTATATAAAGATATCCTAATTCGTATGTATGGGGTGTGTAAAGCATTCTTGAATATGTTCAGACACTTACATACGTGTGCAAATTAATTGAAACAAACCGCTCTAGTTTTCCTTCCTTCATCATACGGTCAGTTTTATACCCACTGGTGTGACAGTGTAGGTCATTGGCAGTGGTGTGCAGTAATATGAATCTGTTTTCGGTGTGTATGATGAAATTTGATTGGCCTTGAAAAATATAGCGTCATCCGTGATTGCATCATATTTTTATCACGCCCAGACAGTATTGTCTCGACTGTCGATTAATTGTCCTGGGACACTGTCTGCGATGGACGTTACTCCATGGCGGCAAAAAATTGTAACGCTGCACGACGATAATGGCAAACCTTACCAGTGAGCAAATCAAAGTACTATAGATTGGCCCGGAAACACTTTTAAATCCAATCGAAAATTCATGGACAATCTGCAAGGAACGTCTTCGTGAAATGAACATACGAAGTACTAATATGTGCACTGGGTCATATTTCTATCTGTCCTCCATCTTGGTTAGTTCATGATCGGCGACAAGTCAAATCCAATCAAAATAGTGCACAATCTCAATTCTTTCAAAGTTAACCGATAATTTATAATCAACAGATGCCTACAGCTGATCCCAACTGCCTTGTATCAAAACCGCATTGAGATTCTAAATGACAGCACTGATCTCAACTCCGTTCACAGTGTAATCAATGCATTGTCCTATCGAGTCTTATCTTTGTTTTTGATTTGATCACACTTTTCTAGATCAAGTTGTTAGAAAGTCGGGTAAAAATTAATAATAATACGAAGCAAATCTATTTAAACACCCATAACGGAAGTGACTCAACTCAGAGTTCGAACAACAGGAACTTATATTTTCATATTTGCATTGGCGCAGCTGATCTTCAAATGTGAAATGGTGCTTATCACGGAGAATACCAGAATCAACGAATTTTATTTTGCCATTACTAGTCATTCTAAACACGGCATTGTTACTGGCTTGTTATGGTGAAAAGTGCAGAAATATATCAGTGTGAATGCCGGTAAAATACACACTGTTAATTACCGTGTGTACTCAAGCAGTTACAGCGAAATGTCTGCTATATTCACTATCATTATTGGCGGCTTAAGGCAAGTTCTATAAAGTATTACAGGTCAAAGTGCTGATCCATATACTAATAATTGTAAATTGAATCTCTCAATCAAAAATATCAAAAACAAGCGCTTAAATGAGGTCGAATTAAACTTTTCTTTTATATACGTTTGTACAATACCCTAGTCGTCAGCCGCTGTGGAATGAAGTGAAAATACTAAACAAGGAAGAACACTGGAGAGTCAGACGTTTGAAAGAAACAGTGCATATGTTAGACTGTGAGGATCACCTTAGTAGGCCCAGCATAAAAATAAATACGATATGGGAGCCATAAATAAAGAAAGACAAATTGCAGCAAGTCATCGACAGCAACAATATGAGAGGCAGAAGCAGCATTAGCGTCGGTACCAGCACTAATAAGCAGGCAGGTTAGGTTTAAGGCTCCAATTTTTTGTAGTGCAAATTGTTCCATTTCAATACAGAAAATTGTCCTGGTGGATTAGAGCGTTGGTTTGGGAATTTACTGATATAGTAATTGTGAGTTCAATCCCAGAGTCAAGCAGCATGTACTTGGACTCAGTGGAAACGAGCGAGCAATAACTAAACAGCACTAAAAATATGAACTAGACAATATCGTTAGACATGGACAGTGAAACGAAAACAGTCTACCCGCGTAGATTAAATATGATGATGGCCGGGGTAGAGCACAACGGTCGAAACGTTATCATAACGACATCAAAGAGGAGGAGAATATCCCGAATATAAATAGTGTAAATAATGATAACTCCTCACCAGAGAAATGCAGACAGACATCTATTTGTGCATAGCATATTGTATAACATATTAATTTATTCTCGTACCGTATATAAAATTTTTTCAGGCAGAACTCAGTTTTGAAATTAATTTGTTCGAGTTATTCTAGTCCGACCGTCTGTGGTTTTAAGGAGTTAGTAAACTTCATATACTATAAGTTATACTTTATACATCGAGTCAATTGCTTCATCCACCGCAATAAAAGTTGGCTCCCTGTGCCGGGCCAGGAAATTTTTCTTCCCGGAATCCATCCTCCAAATCTATAAATCAACTATTCGCCCTTGCATGGAGTATTGCTGCCATATATGGTCTGAAGCCCCTGCTGTTTGCCTCAAGGTTCTTGATAAGATCCAGAGACAGATACGCAATGTAATTGGCACTGATCTGTCATCTCGTCTGCAGTCGCTCTGTCTTGTTTACAAATACTTTCACGGTAATTGCTCGGATGAGCTGCTTTCGCTGGTTCCCAGGCCTCATGTATTTAAGCGTGCTACGAGGCTGGCATCCGTTTCCACCCCTTTACCGTTGAAACTGTTAGATGAAGATGTCTCTTCTACTCCAATAGCTTCATGCCTCGCACATCTCGCCTGTGGAACTCCCTTCCTTATTCCTGCTTCCCTGACAAATATAATCTCCAACTATTTAAGTGTAACGTCAATCGACATCTCCAGTTGCCTTGATCTATCCACTTCCCTTCTCCACATCCTTTCACCTTTCATTCCTATCTGCTCTCGCTCCAAATCTTCTGTAACCCCCTTGCCTTGATCGATCCACTATCTTTCTCCACATCCTCTCCTTTATCACTTCTATCTGCTCTTCCTCCAAACCTTCTGTAACCCATTGCGTGCTCGTGGCTTCCAGCCTTGCTTGGGGTGAAAAGCTTAAAAAAATATATATAATAGGTATACTAATGCTGAACGTGGGTTTTGGAGATTAGAGAAATCAAGATATTTCTCCTCTCTTTCTAAGCAACCCTTTAAAATAAATAAAAAAATGTGGATGAATAAACTTAAAGCAAAAAGTAATCTTTTCTGATTCAATCACTGTGTAAAATACAGGACTACATAACACGCAATGCATTTTTTGTCTACTGCTATATTCTGTTTTACTAGCATGAGTTTATATTGTTCGCCGAAACGGATTTGGTTGCTGTCATGGAGGCCAATCTAAGTTTCATGAAAGTGGAAATTGGCGGGAAAAAAGGCGAAAACAGAAATGTCTGTCATCGATTTCTTCCCTTCTAAAAAGCTTTTCTTTCTATTCACGCCACTTTTCCTTCTCATATTTTATGGTAATTTATTTATTATGAATTTAAATATTTCTTCTGTTTTCTGTTTCTTCATATCCTAGCGTTAACTCTTCCTGGCTTCTGTATTTTCGTTGTCTCACACCTTTTTTCTGATTCAGTACTTTCTAAGTCTGTCTGTCTGTCTGTCTTATTTTTTTCTCTTTCTTTTACGTCTTCTGTCTCCCCACTCGCGCGTTTCTGATTTTCATTTGCCGTTTCTCTCGACTAATGACTAATATTAACACCGAGACTCAAATGTTGCTCTTCGCGCAAGCACAGCAAATGTCACGTGATGTCTATGTCGTACTCCGTTTTTTTTTTTTTTGTATCATTTGTCTTTCTTAGCATTCAGTTCAACGCTTGACCCCGTCTGACCCGTGTAATTTCTCCACGGATAAAAATTCTCTCAACATTTTCAATTCCACATATACATACACTCATACACACCACACACTTATGCAGACAAGCACGAAAAGTATATGTCATCGATCAATGTTAATAGCAAGTTGGTGTCGCAGACTATTGTTAGTATAGTGAGATCGATCCTTACTAAACGCTCTGTTTCTGCGACAGAGTTCAGATGTGACCGAAGGAAAACAGTGTTCCGTATTTTCAAATCAGCGTATTGTCGTACTCTGGAGTTTATTATGCTTGGAGACATATTGCGGTAACGAACATAGATTATGGCGCAGTGTCTACCAAGAAACAACGCCAAAGGTTACATTAACTCAATACAAGACTTAAGAGACACTCAAAGTAGAGGCTATATAATCCTTATTCAGTAAGCCTCTACCTTGAGTGGCTCTTAGGTGATGTGTAATATAAGCATCAGATGAAGAAGTAGTAAGTAAAGTTTATGATGCTATGGTGGATAGTTAACGATTACCGCTAAAAGGGAAGAAGTTAAGATTGTAGTGTTCCTGGAATCATACCCGCAGGTTCTTGGTAAAAAGATGTGAAATGCTTTCTTACCAAAAGGAGGGAATAACGCTGATTTAATCTTGAGGGTGCAGCAAAGCTGGTCTTGGCTATGAAATTCTGAGCTAGTGGCACTAGAGCTCATCTAAACATTTGCCATGGAAATAGAGATAGAGTAGCGACTGACTAGTGTTGGGAGTACCGTGTCTTTGTGGTATGTAGTTTTATTGCTGTCGTCCCTCTTATTCTGTCGCCACAGATTATTAAGCATCAGTTAGCATTGTCTTTCAATATCACCTTCTGTCTCTGTTCCTCTTCAAATATGGAGAATGTTTTCTCGAACATTCAAATGTAACCAAAGATTCCTCCAGTGTATCTTTCTCTAGTATAAGATGCTTTTTATCGCGATTTTATTAATTATTATAATACTTGAGCTTTAAAATACGCTAAAAAGGTTGAACTTAGTCCGTAAAAATAGTAAATAGTAAAAGTAATGACCTTGTAGTAACATATTCATCTTCTGAGGTTTAGTTATTTTAAATTGTCCCAATAGGAGATATTATCCTAGAGGACGAATGGGACTAGAAGGAGTGAAAGAAAATGAAAACACTTAAGAAAAAACTGGAAACTTAATTCTAAACAGGAAAGAATTGATAAACCTTCACTCTTGTTCAAAAGACCGGGGAGAGTATTGAACCGGACAAGAGGCGAACCTATGGATAAAAGCGTTGTGTAATCGAATAGAATTAACTGTCTGTTTTGTGTTCAACCCTTTTTTGAGTAGTAGTACAAATTATTATATATACCAGGTCAATGAACGAAACAAATAACATTTAGAGGACCAATGATCTACGTCCACGGATTAAATAAAATATTCGTTTAAGTCCGTTGGCTTCCAACGGCAACAAACACTTGAAAAGGGCCAGAGGACACTATAGACGAACCGTTTAGACGAGAACAGCCAACAAGATGGTACTAACCCGAAAAGATCAGTTTATAACAACAACAAAAATAATAATAATTGTTGTAGCATACCTACGGACGATAAGGTGTATGTCCCCCCATTCTGATAAATACAATAGTAAATACTGTATGTTGGGCTGCAGTTGGAGATTCGTCTCCAGCTGTGCTGGCAAAACTCTGGGTAGAGAGGATCCCTAGACGAGGCTCTGTCGAAGGGCAGAGTATCGTCTCACGAAACAGCTACCCGACCCCGTTTTATACGGACTCTACGGAGAATTTTTGGCCGAGCCTATGGGCTCGGATACCCCACATTAAATTCGGCCTTGTGTCACATCTGACTGCTGGGGCGGTTGGTAGATATCCTGCAGTTGGAGATTCGTCTCTAGTTGTGCTGGCAAAATTCTCTGCCTCCGGGCAGATAGGATCCCCAGATGAGGCACAACATCTACCCAATCCCATTTTATACGGAGTCTACGGGGAATTTTTGGCCGAACTTACGGGCTCGCGGCCCCACATTAAATTTGGCCTTGTGCCATATCTAACCACGTGGGACGGTTGGTATATATCCCGCAGTTGGAGATACATTGTGGAATTCACTTGACTCACTTCTAGCAGTTGACTACTTATTCCAAGCGCCGTTGGCAAATCTTATATATGTTGTTCTTGTCCTAAATATTATCGTTCATTTTCAACCTTCGTTTGATTATTCTATTCAGTAACCTCTCCATAGGTTACAACAACAACAACAATAACAATATTAATAATAATAATAATAATAATAATAATAATAATAATAATAATAATAATAATAATAATTCCGTGTCTAAACGGTTTTCGGACAAAATAAAAATAATTCCAATGATTTCTTTCAATGATCATGTTTTGTTCAAAGAAAAAAATACATGATAATGAAGCGACCCCATCACTAGAGATTCCTAATTTGGGGCAGCACCTCCCTATTGTGCTAAAAGGAGAGCGTCGTTTGTTTTTAAAAGCTTGTTTGGCAACGGCCAGTAGTGGTATATCGTGGGCACCCCCCCCCAAAAGAAACTGACGAAACTCATCTCTCTTTAGGCTGTTTTGAATTCATTGTTTTCCTTCGTCTAGATTGGTCGGAAAACCCATTCAGAGTGGGGTGGAGGAGCGAGAGCAATGGGGGTTTATACTTTTCCCAATGTTGCCTGTGCGAAATTGAAAGTAACTAACTCGACCGAGATTCGAAACCCGTTAATCGATTTCAAAGTCGCTAAGCGTTACACTACCTCTACATCAACATCTTTTTCTATGTGTCCGGCCCCTTCAGGATGTGGGTAATTATGGCTCTCCGCAACTTCCTGAATACCTTAATACAAATCACCAAAATTTCAGTCAAGACGTTGGAATGAACCTTTGAACCAAGAATGCACAATAAAAACCGCAGAAACCACAAAAAAGAACCCGCGACAGAATGGGAACATTCAATGCGAAAGAAAATTACAGTTTGGATGGGAAAAGACGAAAATTAATGATAGTGCAGGTTGGAGATTTTGGGTACCCTGGTGTACTAGTGCGCCAGCCAAAATGAGCTGACATTTTATAGTTCACCAATAGAAGTGTCAACCAATCAGAAGGCACAAAATATAAAATACGACGTGTATAAAGGCGGCCATGTTTTTCCCGAATATGCACAGCCAGTCTTTAATATCGAAGACTGAAGAATTACGTAACAGCAGCTGGTGGTATTGGCGATATAGTCAGATTCAGTAGAGTGTCTGACACGTGAGTGTTAATCTTTATCGTTGTTTTATTGAACAGATTACGTACTGCGCTGGATTCTATATTAAGAGACCATGGTGGACATGTTGAACAATGCATAAAGGTTTGCATCCACAAAATGATGTCGATAGACGTTATGTTAAAAGAAAAGAAGGATGATTGGTTAGCATTGAAGATTTTATCGAATTTCAAAGAGATTACAATGTTTAAATTCAAACAGAATGAAAGAAAGGAAACTAAACCATTTCAGTCATCGCAAACGACGGGCGAACTGAATTACCCACATTCATTTCCCATATGACTTCTTCCTGTATTGGTCATTGCAGGTATAAAAAAGAGCGCACTGTTGGCGTGACGGCGTACGTACGAACTAAGGAGACCGGGAGAATAAGAGGTCACTAGCGATAGCTTAGTTGATAGACCGGAGGACTGGATGAAAGCAAGCACTTTAATCCATTTCAGTCATCGCAAACGATGGGCGAACTGAATTACCCACATCCATTTCCCATATGACTTCTTCCTGTATTGGACATTGAAGATATAAAGGAGTGCGAACTAACGAGACCGGGAGTATAAGAGGTCACTAGCGACAGCTCATTTGATAGACCGGAGGACTGGATGAAAGCAAGGACTTTAATCCATTTCAGTCATCGCAAACGACGGACGAACTGAATTACCCACATTCATTTCCCATATGACTTATTCCTGTATTGGTCATTGCAGGTATAAAAAAGAGCGCACTGTTGGCGTGACGGCGTACGTACGAACTAAGGAGACCGGGAGAATAAGAGGTCACTAGCGATAGCTTAGTTGATAAACCGGAGGACTGGATGAAAGCAAGCACTTTAATCCATTTCAGTCATCGCAAACGATGGGCGAACTGAATTACCCACATCCATTTCCCATATGACTTCTTCCTGTATTGGTCATTGAAGATATAAAAAAAGCGCACTGTTGGCGTGACGGCGTACGTACGAACTAAGTAGACCGGGAGAATAAGAGGTCACTAGTGATAGCTTAGTTGATAGACCGGAGGACTGGATGAAAGCAAGCACTTTAATCCATTTCAGTCATCGCAAACGACGGACGAACTGAATTACCCACATCCATTTCCCATATGACTTCTTCCTGTATTGGTCATTGAAGGTATAAAAAAGAGCGCACTGTTGGCGTGACGGCGTACGTACGAACTAAGGAGACCGGGAGAATAAGAGGTCACTAGCGATAGCTTAGTTGATAGACCGGAGGACTGGATGAAAGCAAGCACTTTAATCCATTTCAGTCATCGCAAACGACGGACGAACTGAATTACCCACATTCATTTCCCATATGACTTATTCCTGTATTGGTCATTGCAGGTATAAAAAAGAGCGCACAGTTGGCGTGACGGCGTACGTACGAACTAAGGAGACCGGGAGAATAAGAGGTCACTAGCGATAGCTTAGTTGATAGACCGGAGGACTGGATGAAAGCAAGCACTTTAATCCATTTCAGTCATCGCAAACGACGGACGAACTGAATTACCCACATTCATTTCCCATATGACTTCTTCCTGTATTGGTCATTGAAGGTATAAAAAAGTGCGCACTGTTGGCGTGACGGCGTACGTACGAACTAAGGAGACCGGGAGAATAAGAGGTCACTAGCGATAGCTTAGTTGATAGACCGGAGGACTGGATGAAAGCAAGCACTTTAATCCATTTCAGTCATCGCAAACGACGGACGAACTGAATTACCCACATTCATTTCCCATATGACTTATTCCTGTATTGGTCATTGCAGGTATAAAAAAGTGCGCACTGTTGGCGTGACGGCGAACGTACGAACTAAGGAGACCGGGAGAATAAGAGGTCACTAGCGATAGCTTAGTTGATAGACCGGAGGACTGGATGAAAGCAAGCACTTTAATCCATTTCAGTCATCGCAAACGACGGACGAACTGAATTACCCACATTCATTTCCCATATGACTTCTTCCTGTATTGGTCATTGAAGGTATAAAAAAGAGCGCACTGTTGGCGTGACGGCGTACGTACGAACTAAGGAGACCGGGAGAATAAGAGGTCACTAGCGATAGCTTAGTTGATAGACCAGAGGACTGGATGAAAGCAAGCACTTTAATCCATTTCAGTCATCGCAAACGACGGACGAACTGAATTACCCACATTCATTTCCCATATGACTTATTCCTGTATTGGTCATTGCAGGTATAAAAAAGAGCGCACTGTTGGCGTGACGGCGTACGTACGAACTAAGGAGACCGGGAGAATAAGAGGTCACTAGCGATAGCTTAGTTGATAGACCGGAGGACTGGATGAAAGCAAGCACTATAATCCATTTCAGTCATCGCAAACGATGGGCGAACTGAATTACCCACATTCATTTCCCATATGACTTCTTCCTGTATTGGTCAATGAAGGTATAAAAAAGTGCGCACTGTTGGCGTGACGGCGAACGTACGAACTAAGGAGACCGGGAGAATAAGAGGTCACTAGCGATAGCTTAGTTGATAGACCGGAGGACTGGATGAAAGCAAGCACTTTAATCCATTTCAGTCATCGCAAACGATGGGCGAACTGAATTACCCACATTCATTTCCCATATGACTTCTTCCTGTATTGGTCATTGAAGGTATAAAAAAGTGCGCACTGTTGGCGTGACGGCGAACGTACGAACTAAGGAGACCGGGAGAATAAGAGGCCACTAGCGATAGCTTAGTTGATAGACCGGAGGACTGGATGAAAGCAAGCACTTTAATCCATTTCAGTCATCGCAAACGACGGACGAACTGAATTACCCACATTCATTTCCCATATGACTTATTCCTGTATTGGTCATTGCAGGTATAAAAAAGTGCGCACTGTTGGCGTGACGGCGTACGTACGAACTAAGGAGACCGGGAGAATAAGAGGTCACTAGCGATAGCTTAGTTGATAGACCGGAGGACTGGATGAAAGCAAGCACTTTAATCCTTTTCAGTCATCGCAAACGATGGGCGAACTGAATTGCCCACATTCATTTCCCATATGACTTCTTCCTGTATTGGTCATTGAAGGTATAGAAAAGTGCGCACTGTTGGCGTGACGGCGAACGTACGAACTAAGGAGACCGGGAGAATAAGAGGTCACTAGCGATAGCTTAGTTGATAGACCGGAGGACTGGATGAAAGCAAGCACTTTAATCCATTTCAGTCATCGCAAACGATGGGCGAACTGAATTACCCACATTCATTTCCCATATGACTTCTTCCTGTATTGGTCATTGAAGGTATAAAAAAGTGCGCACTGTTGGCGTGACGGCGAACGTACGAACTAAGGAGACCGGGAGAATAAGAGGTCACTAGCGATAGCTTAGTTGATAGACCGGAGGACTGGATGAAAGCAAGCACTTTAATCCATTTCAGCCATCGCAAACGACGGACGAACTGAATTACCCACATTCATTTCCCATATGACTTATTCCTGTATTGGTCATTGCAGGTATAAAAAAGAGCGCACTGTTGGCGTGACGGCGTACGTACGAACTAAGGAGACCGGGAGAATAAGAGGTCACTAGCGATAGCTTAGTTGATAGACCGGAGGACTGGATGAAAGCAAGCACTTTAATCCATTTCAGTCATCGCAAACGATGGGCGAACTGAATTACCCACATTCATTTCCCATATGACTTCTTCCTGTATTGGTCATTGAAGGTATAAAAAAGTGCGCACTGTTGGCGTGACGGCGAACGTACGAACTAAGGAGACCGGGAGAATAAGAGGTCACTAGCGATAGCTTAGTTGATAGACCGGAGGACTGGATGAAAGCAAGCACTTTAATCCATTTCAGTCATCGCAAACGACGGACGAACTGAATTACCCACATTCATTTCCCATATGACTTATTCCTGTATTGGTCATTGCAGGTATAAAAAAGTGCGCAATGTTGGCGTGACGGCGTACGTACGAACTAAGGAGACCGGGAGAATAAGAGGTCACTAGCGATAGCTTAGTTGATAGACCGGAGGACTGGATGAAAGCAAGCACGTTAATCCTTTTCAGTCATCGCAAACGATGGGCGAACTGAATTGCCCACATTCATTTCCCATATGACTTCTTCCTGTATTGGTCATTGAAGGTATAAAAAAGTGCGCACTGTTGGCGTGACGGCGAACGTACGAACTAAGGAGACCGGGAGAATAAGAGGTCACTAGCGATAGCTTAGTTGATAGACCGGAGGACTGGATGAAAGCAAGCACTTTAATCCATTTCAGTCATCGCAAACGATGGGCGAACTGAATTACCCACATTCATTTCCCATATGACTTCTTCCTGTATTGGTCATTGAAGGTATAAAAAAGTGCGCACTGTTGGCGTGACGGCGAACGTACGAACTAAGGAGACCGGGAGAATAAGAGGTCACTAGCGATAGCTTAGTTGATAGACCGGAGGACTGGATGAAAGCAAGCACTTTAATCCATTTCAGTCATCGCAAACGATGGGCGAACTGAATTACCCACATTCATTTCCCATATGACTTCTTCCTGTATTGGTCATTGAAGGTATAAAAAAGTGCGCACTGTTGGCGTGACGGCGAACGTACGAACTAAGGAGACCGGGAGAATAAGAGGTCACTAGCGATAGCTTAGTTGATAGACCGGAGGACTGGATGAAAGCAAGCACTTTAATCCATTTCAGTCATCGCAAACGATGGGCGAACTGAATTACCCACATTCATTTCCCATATGACTTCTTCCTGTATTGGTCATTGAAGGTATAAAAAAGTGCGCACTGTTGGCGTGACGGCGAACGTACGAACTAAGGAGACCGGGAGAATAAGAGGTCACTAGCGATAGCTTAGTTGATAGACCGGAGGACTGGATGAAAGCAAGCACTTTAATCCATTTCAGTCATCGCAAACGACGGACGAACTGAATTACCCACATTCATTTCCCATATGACTTCTTCCTGTATTGGTCATTGAAGGTATAAAAAAGAGCGCACTGTTGGCGTGACGGCGTACGTACGAACTAAGGAGACCGGGAGAATAAGAGGTCACTAGCGATAGCTTAGTTGATAAACCGGAGGACTGGATGAAAGCAAGCACTTTAATCCATTTCAGTCATCGCAAACGATGGGCGAACTGAATTACCCACATCCATTTCCCATATGACTTCTTCCTGTATTGGACATTGAAGATATAAAGGAGTGCGAACTAACGAGACCGGGAGTATAAGAGGTCACTAGCGACAGCTAATTTGATAGACCGGAGGGCTGGATGAAAGCAAGCACTTTAATCCATTTCAGTCATCGCAAACGACGGACGAACTGAATTACCCACATTCATTTCCCATATGACTTATTCCTGTATTGGTCATTGCAGGTATAAAAAAGTGCGCACTGTTGGCGTGACGGCGAACGTACGAACTAAGGAGACCGGGAGAATAAGAGGTCACTAGCGATAGCTTAGTTGATAGACCGGAGGACTGGATGAAAGCAAGCACTTTAATCCATTTCAGTCATCGCAAACGACGGACGAACTGAATTACCCACATTCATTTCCCATATGACTTATTCCTGTATTGGTCATTGCAGGTATAAAAAAGAGCGCTCTGTTGGCGTGACGGCGTACGTACGAACTAAGGAGACCGGGAGAATAAGAGGTCACTAGCGATAGCTTAGTTGATAGACCGGAGGACTGGATGAAAGCAAGCACTTTAATCTATTTCAGTCATCGCAAACGATGGGCGAACTGAATTACCCACTTTCATTTCCCATATGACTTCTTCCTGTATTGGTCATTGCAGGTATAAAAAAGAGCGCACTGTTGGCGTGACGGCGTACGTACGAACTAAGGAGACCGGGAGAATAAGAGTTCACTAGCGATAGCTTAGTTGATAGACCGGAGGACTGGATGAAAGCAAGCACTTTAATCCATTTCAGTCATCGCAAACGACGGACGAACTGAATTACCCACATTCATTTCCCATATGACTTATTCCTGTATTGGTCATTGCAGGTATAAAAAGTGCGCACTGTTGGCGTGACGGCGAACGTACGAACTAAGGAGACCGGGAGAATAAGAGGTCACTAGCGATAGCTTAGTTGATAGACCGGAGGACTGGATGAAAGCAAGCACTTTAATCCATTTCAGTCATCGCAAACGATGGGCGAACTGAATTACCCACATTCATTTCCCATATGACTTCTTCCTGTATTGGTCATTGAAGGTATAAAAAAGTGCGCACTGTTGGCGTGACGGCGAACGTACGAACTAAGGAGACCGGGAGAATAAGAGGTCACTAGCGATAGCTTAGTTGATAAACCGGAGGACTGGATGAAAGCAAGCACTTTAATCCATTTCAGTCATCGCAAACGATGGGCGAACTGAATTACCCACATCCATTTCCCATATGACTTCTTCCTGTATTGGACATTGAAGATATAAAGGAGTGCGAACTAACGAGACCGGGAGTATAAGAGGTCACTAGCGACAGCTAATTTGATAGACCGGAGGGCTGGATGAAAGCAAGCACTTTAATCCATTTCAGTCATCGCAAACGACGGACGAACTGAATTACCCACATTCATTTCCCATATGACTTATTCCTGTATTGGTCATTGCAGGTATAAAAAAGTGCGCACTGTTGGCGTGACGGCGAACGTACGAACTAAGGAGACCGGGAGAATAAGAGGTCACTAGCGATAGCTTAGTTGATAGACCGGAGGACTGGATGAAAGCAAGCACTTTAATCCATTTCAGTCATCGCAAACGACGGACGAACTGAATTACCCACATTCATTTCCCATATGACTTATTCCTGTATTGGTCATTGCAGGTATAAAAAAGAGCGCTCTGTTGGCGTGACGGCGTACGTACGAACTAAGGAGACCGGGAGAATAAGAGGTCACTAGCGATAGCTTAGTTGATAGACCGGAGGACTGGATGAAAGCAAGCACTTTAATCTATTTCAGTCATCGCAAACGATGGGCGAACTGAATTACCCACTTTCATTTCCCATATGACTTCTTCCTGTATTGGTCATTGCAGGTATAAAAAAGAGCGCACTGTTGGCGTGACGGCGTACGTACGAACTAAGGAGACCGGGAGAATAAGAGTTCACTAGCGATAGCTTAGTTGATAGACCGGAGGACTGGATGAAAGCAAGCACTTTAATCCATTTCAGTCATCGCAAACGATGGGCGAACTGAATTACCCACTTTCATTTCCCATATGACTTCTTCCTGTATTGGTCATTGCAGGTATAAAAAAGAGCGCACTGTTGGCGTGACGGCGTACGTACGAACTAAGGAGACCGGGAGAATAAGAGGTCACTAGCGATAGCTTAGTTGATAGACCGGAGGACTGGATGAAAGCAAGCACTTTAATCTATTTCAGTCATCGCAAACGATGGGCGAACTGAATTACCCACTTTCATTTCCCATATGACTTCTTCCTGTATTGGTCATTGCAGGTATAAAAAAGAGCGCACTGTTGGCGTGACGGCGTACGTACGAACTAAGGAGACCGGGAGAATAAGAGTTCACTAGCGATAGCTTAGTTGATAGACCGGAGGACTGGATGAAAGCAAGCACTTTAATCCATTTCAGTCATCGCAAACGACGGACGAACTGAATTACCCACATTCATTTCCCATATGACTTATTCCTGTATTGGTCATTGCAGGTATAAAAAGTGCGCACTGTTGGCGTGACGGCGAACGTACGAACTAAGGAGACCGGGAGAATAAGAGGTCACTAGCGATAGCTTAGTTGATAGACCGGAGGACTGGATGAAAGCAAGCACTTTAATCCATTTCAGTCATCGCAAACGACGGACGAACTGAATTACCCACATTCATTTCCCATATGACTTCTTCCTGTATTGGTCATTGAAGGTATAAAAAAGAGCGCACTGTTGGCGTGACGGCGTACGTACGAACTAAGGAGACCGGGAGAATAAGAGGTCACTAGCGATAGCTTAATTGATAGACCGGAGGACTGGATGAAAGCAAGCACTTTAATCCATTTCAGTCATCGCAAACGACGGACGAACTGAATTACCCACATTCATTTCCCATATGACTTCTTCCTGTATTGGTCATTGCAGGTATAAAAAAGTGCGAACTGTTGGCGTGACGGCGAACGTACGAACTAAGGAGACCGGGAGAATAAGAGGTCACTAGCGATAGCTTAGTTGATAGACCGGAGGACTGGATGAAAGCAAGCACTTTAATCCATTTCAGTCATCGCAAACGATGGGCGAACTGAATTACCCACATTCATTTCCCATATGACTTCTTCCTGTATTGGTCATTGAAGGTATAAAAAAGTGCGCACTGTTGGCGTGACGGCGAACGTACGAACTAAGGAGACCGGGAGAATAAGAGGTCACTAGCGATAGCTTAGTTGATAAACCGGAGGACTGGATGAAAGCAAGCACTTTAATCCATTTCAGTCATCGCAAACGATGGGCGAACTGAATTACCCACATCCATTTCCCATATGACTTCTTCCTGTATTGGACATTGAAGATATAAAGGAGTGCGAACTAACGAGACCGGGAGTATAAGAGGTCACTAGCGACAGCTAATTTGATAGACCGGAGGGCTGGATGAAAGCAAGCACTTTAATCCATTTCAGTCATCGCAAACGACGGACGAACTGAATTACCCACATTCATTTCCCATATGACTTATTCCTGTATTGGTCATTGCAGGTATAAAAAAGTGCGCACTGTTGGCGTGACGGCGAACGTACGAACTAAGGAGACCGGGAGAATAAGAGGTCACTAGCGATAGCTTAGTTGATAGACCGGAGGACTGGATGAAAGCAAGCACTTTAATCCATTTCAGTCATCGCAAACGACGGACGAACTGAATTACCCACATTCATTTCCCATATGACTTATTCCTGTATTGGTCATTGCAGGTATAAAAAAGAGCGCTCTGTTGGCGTGACGGCGTACGTACGAACTAAGGAGACCGGGAGAATAAGAGGTCACTAGCGATAGCTTAGTTGATAGACCGGAGGACTGGATGAAAGCAAGCACTTTAATCTATTTCAGTCATCGCAAACGATGGGCGAACTGAATTACCCACTTTCATTTCCCATATGACTTCTTCCTGTATTGGTCATTGCAGGTATAAAAAAGAGCGCACTGTTGGCGTGACGGCGTACGTACGAACTAAGGAGACCGGGAGAATAAGAGTTCACTAGCGATAGCTTAGTTGATAGACCGGAGGACTGGATGAAAGCAAGCACTTTAATCCATTTCAGTCATCGCAAACGACGGACGAACTGAATTACCCACATTCATTTCCCATATGACTTATTCCTGTATTGGTCATTGCAGGTATAAAAAGTGCGCACTGTTGGCGTGACGGCGAACGTACGAACTAAGGAGACCGGGAGAATAAGAGGTCACTAGCGATAGCTTAGTTGATAGACCGGAGGACTGGATGAAAGCAAGCACTTTAATCCATTTCAGTCATCGCAAACGACGGACGAACTGAATTACCCACATTCATTTCCCATATGACTTCTTCCTGTATTGGTCATTGAAGGTATAAAAAAGAGCGCACTGTTGGCGTGACGGCGTACGTACGAACTAAGGAGACCGGGAGAATAAGAGGTCACTAGCGATAGCTTAATTGATAGACCGGAGGACTGGATGAAAGCAAGCACTTTAATCCATTTCAGTCATCGCAAACGACGGACGAACTGAATTACCCACATTCATTTCCCATATGACTTCTTCCTGTATTGGTCATTGCAGGTATAAAAAAGTGCGAACTGTTGGCGTGACGGCGAACGTACGAACTAAGGAGACCGGGAGAATAAGAGGTCACTAGCGATAGCTTAGTTGATAGACCGGAGGACTGGATGAAAGCAAGCACTTTAATCCATTTCAGTCATCGCAAACGATGGGCGAACTGAATTACCCACATTCATTTCCCATATGACTTCTTCCTGTATTGGTCATTGAAGGTATAAAAAAGTGCGCACTGTTGGCGTGACGGCGAACGTACGAACTAAGGAGACCGGGAGAATAAGAGGTCACTAGCGATAGCTTAGTTGATAGAACAGGAGGACTGGATGAAAGCAAGCACTTTAATCCATTTCAGTCATCGCAAACGACGGACGAACTGAATTACCCACATTCAGTTCCCATATGACTTCTTCCTGTATTGGTCATTGCAGGTATAAAAAAGAGCGCACTGTTGGCGTGACGGCGTACGTACGAACTAAGGAGACCGGGAGAATAAGAGGTCACTAGCGATAGATTAGTTGATAGACCGGAGGACTGGATGAAAGCAAGCACTTTAATCCATTTCAGTCATCGCAAACGACGGACGAACTGAATTACCCACATTCATTTCCCATGTGACTTCTTCCTGTATTGGTCATTGCAGGTATAAAAAAGAGCGCACTGTTCGCGTGACGGCGTACGTACGAACTAAGGAGACCGGGAGAATAAGAGGTCACTCGCGATAGCTTAGTTGATAGACCGGAGGACTGGATGAAAGCAAGAACTTTAATCCATTTCAGTCATCGCAAACGACGGACGAACTGAATTGCCCACATTCATTTCCCATATGACTTCTTCCTGTATTGGACATTGAAGGTATAAAGGAGTGCGAACTAACGAGACCGGGAGTATAAGAGGTCACTAGCGACAGCTCATTTGATAGACCGGAGGACTGGATGAAAGCAAGCACTTTAATCCATTTCAGTCATCGCAAACGACGGACGAACTGAATTACCCACATTCATTCCCCATATGACTTCTTCCTGTATTGGACATTGAAGGTATAAAGGAGTGCGAACTAACGAGACCGGGAGTATAAGAGGTCACTAGCGACAGCTCATTTTATAGACCGGAGGACTGGATGAAAGCAAGCACTTTAATCCATTTCAGTCATCGCAAACGACGGACGAACTGAATTACCCACATTCATTTCCCATATGACTTCTTCCTGTATTGGTCATTGCAGGTATAAAAAAGAGCGCACTGTTGGCGTGACGGCGTACGTACGAACTAAGGAGACCGGGAGAATAAGAGGTCACTAGCGATAGCTTAGTTGATAGACCGGAGGACTGGATGAAAGCAAGCACTTTAATCCATTTTCAGTCGTCGCAAACGACGGACGAACTGAATTACCCACATTCATTTCCCATATGACTTCTTCCTGTATTGGACGTTGAAGGTATAAAGGAGTGCGAACTAACGAGACCGGGAGTATAAGAGGTCACTAGCGACAGCTCATTTGATAGACCGGAGGACTGGATGAAAGTAAGCACTTTAATCCATTTCAGTCATCGGAAACGACGGACGAACTGAATTGCCCACATTCATTTCCCATATGACTTCTTCCTGTATTGGTCATTTCAGGTATAAAAAAGAGCGCACTGTTGGCGTGACGGCGTACGTACGAACTAAGGAGACCGGGAGAATAAGAGGTCACTAACGATAGCTTAGTTGATAGACCGGAGGACTGGATGAAAGCAAGCACTTTAATCCATTTCAGTCATCGCAAACGATGGGCGAACTGAATTACCCACATCCATTTCCCATATGACTTCTTCCTGTATTGGACATTGAAGATATAAAGGAGTGCGAACTAACGAGACCGGGAGTATAAGAGGTCACTAGCGACAGCTCATTTGATAGACCGGAGGACTGGATGAAAGCACGCACTTTAATCCATTTCAGTCATATCAAACGACGGGCGAACTGAATTACCCACAGATAATATTAGGAAATCACGTATCGATGAGACTAACACATATCTCTTAACGCCTTGAGCTCAAGTTGATGAAGGGTAAAGAAAAGAAAAGAGGAGAAAAGAAAAGAAAAAAAAAGTAGTTCATTTTAGAAAGAGAAAGATGAGAAAAAAAGAAGAGAAAAAATGCAGGCATATTTGGCGGGGGGAAGGACAATACAGAAATGATAAGAAGAAATAAAAGAAGCAATCTATGTCTTTTTTCCGAAAGCGCGTTCTTTTTCCACATCGACTTGATTCCAGATCGCATAATGGATCCAGAAATACCAAGCATGATCAGACGTTGAGAGAACAGATCTTACAGTCTTTCTATATTTATTCATTTGTTTATTTTCAGGGACAATTTCGAATTGTTTTGGAATAATTGTGACTGAATTAAGCCAAGTTATCTTGATATTTACACAGATTAATGCGTTGCAAATAAAGATTACTCTAAAATTACTAAATTTATCGCAAAACCTTATTATGACTAGTGTATCCTATATATGTTAGCGTCTAAACAATATGCACGGACAATACAAGGTTATAGAAGAAGAAAAAGCAAAATGCTAAAATGATTATCGCAAGGAAAGGCGACAAAGAAGAAAGAAAAAACATAACCCAATAGAGAGCGAGAATTCAAAAATGCGACGATAAATACTTATATAGAAATTCCGAAAAAACAAAAGGGTGGCAGATAAATCGGCATAAAATGTAGAGAAGACTTAAGATCAATAGAGTGGATTTTAATAGCATTCGAAAAAAACACCATAAGCATCAACAATATAGAATCAAAGAGAAATAAAAAAATAGGTGAAATAATTGAACCACATAAGCAGTGAATGGAGTAAAGTATTTAAGAAAAAAGTCATGACTGGGAGGGAAGGGGATCTATTGTGAATTGTGCAAGCGACTGCATCTTGATTATGTAGACCAATCAAATATAACAAAACCACAATCTGTCCTAATGAATGAAATACAAAATCCTAGAAACTCAAGCGAATCAACCAGTCTAGGCTCGCAGACCGGATTTACTAGCCGTGAAGTAAAGGGATAAAACCAGCCAGAGAATGGATTTAATTGTTCCGACAAAATACAGAGTAGACATGAAAGAGACTGAGAAAGTTAAATAAACATTTTGACTTTGACCAGAAGCTGAGAAAGTTGTGCAACATGAAGCTGTCAGGTGTCATCTAAGTGCTAGAAGAAGAAGAAGAAGAGGAGGAGGCAGAAGAAGAAGAAGAGGAGGGGGAAGAAGAAGAAGAAGAGGAGGAAGACGAAGAAGAAGAAGAATCAGTAGCAGCAGCAAACGATATAACGATAAAAATCGGTATTATTTAAACGGCAGCATTCCTGAATCTAGAATATGAAGAAAAGTTTGAATGGCGTATTGAGGAGTTTTGGTCTCAGTTAATCTTTAAGTACAGCATCAGTTTCAACCGCAATAGATAATAATAATAATGATAATAATAATGATAATAATAATAATGATAAGAAGAAGAAGAAAGAAAGAATTGACTGAAAAAAGAAAAGGATTAAGTCGTCACTTGTATCTTTTGATTTTAACACACGAAACAATGGCTTTTACAATTCTTTGTGCATGAAGCTTCTGAGATCTCACAGAGAATTCATTTAAAAAGCAAATTTTAGCTTTTATGTCAAAATTGCTATTGAAATCTGTTTTTAAAAGCCCCACAATAAATCAATTTCCTTGTCATTTACGCTTCTGCTCCGGCTAAAATATTCCTCAGTTTGTTTGTAAAGTAAATAACAAGTTAAATTATTTATGATGTTGTTATAAAGCCAATCTACAATTGCACTCAGGCTTGGATATTTTCGACCCAAGTACAAGTGTGAGTGCAAAAGTCAGTAGGAAAGATTCATTAAAAGGCGGTAAAGATAAGTTAATGATGTTTATCTTCCATCAAATAAAATTGTTGTACTACAATTTGTTTGACGGTTGCTAAGGCAATTTTCCCCTTCTTGTGATAGGATGTAGGAACAAAAATACAATTCGGATATAACCTTGGTTAATTATTCAACATTCTTTGAAGATAGAATAAGGAGTTGAAGCCATGATAAATGGTTTCTTTTTCATTTAGCTATGGCTGAAGCAAAATCGAAATATAACTCTATTAATTTGTGAGTTTCCTCTTTGTCGCTAACTAATCGGTCTTTTTTTTATATGTAGATTTATGGCTAAAGTTACATTTTGTTTTACTTGGATGCATACAATGTTTGAAAGACACCGGCTGCTTTTATTAGAATAAATTTATCGTTGATATGAAACGAACGGGTTCAAACCGAACACCCCCCCACACACACACGCACGCACGCACGCACACATATTGCTGATCACGTTAGATAACAAGCTCTCTCCCAAAAACTGTAACTAAGGTCTGATCAGCATAGTTGCAGTATAAACTACAGGTGGGCTCTATGGGTGTTGAGCAACCATAAATATAAATATAATATATATATATATATATATATATATATATATATATATATATATATATATATATATATATATGTGTGTGTGTAAAACACACCAATATATATATATTATATATATATTTATATGTAACTAATTAAAATAAATCTTATTTTTAGTGGATACACGTATTTGAAGTAATAAGGAATAATGTTGAATAAAAAACTCCATTCAACAAACATACACATACACAGACACACATACACACACACACACACACACACACACACACATATATATATATATATATATATATATATATATATATATTTCGTGTATGTATATATGAAAGTGGAAACTGATGTTAAAGGCAGGTGGCGATATTCATATTGTGTTTTTATATTTAAATACGCTCTCTCTCTCTCTGATATTGAGCACATACATTACCCATAAATATAGCATATCTTAAAAGTATATTTTATTATATATATATATATATATATATATATATATATATATATATATATATATATATATATGTATATATATATATATATATATATATATATATATATATATATATATATATAAATCAACATATACGTCCTGAAAAGTATAGGCATAGGAATAAGCGTAGCCTTGTGACTGTCACGATTTAATACGATCTCTATACTGTACCACTATTTTAGCAGGCCGTCTATATAAGGTACTCCAGAGAATAAGGGATGCTGGGCGTATGACAATTTTCACACTCTTCTTTTGCCTCAGCTTATATTAATTATGTTCATGATCTGACTTCCCCTTTCTACTCCTTCTCCTCAGTCTCTTTACACAAAAGACACACACACACACACACACACACACACACACACACACACACACACACACATACACACACACACACACACACATATGTATATTATAAATTTACTAATTTAAAAAGATTGTTCCATCGCTACACAGGATTTATCATGTTTCAAAAACAGAAAATAAAAACTTCAAATTAAGAGTAAGGGTGCTACATAATATAATATAATATATATATATATATATATATATATATATATATATATATATATATATATATATGTATATATATATATGTATATAT